>JTDE01005409.1:43284-53774 GCA_014338405.1 Paragonimus skrjabini miyazakii
GGTGCCATCGATTTCCTGATATTTTATTGAAGGCATGGGTAGTTGCCTGGTCCTGGCTAATACTTGGAGTTTGGATGTGTTAACAGTACGTTTGTCAGAAGCTATTAGTCTTTGCGTTGTTTGCTACATACTAAAATCGCCTTAAAGGTAGTCCTGTGTAAACTCTTTTTTCTCCTCGCTCAGAGAATCATTAATAGAACAGGCCGGAAAATCTTGTTTCACTGGAGTTATGATGGTGACTAACCAGCGTGCCAATTTATGGCATGAAGAATTTGTCGTTGCCAGAATAGGTCTAAGCTGCATTTCCGACTCGTGTGTCTTAGAATGGTTATATGTAGTATTGAGGTGTCGACGACCCACACGGTTCATGGGATTTATACATCATTTAATCACTTAGGCATAATTGTGCGAGAAGTTTCAGATGTCGTCCAATTCGACTGTCTGTTTCAGTGACATTGTCCATTGCGACTGTTTGCTACAGCTTCATTTGGTCATTACTGTTGTCAACATCTTCTGCGCGTATGCAACCCTATCAAAAATGACTGTTGCAGAGCCCGTATCTGGCATCACCACACTTTCTGACCGAACTTCTCTTAATAGTTTCAGATGTTGCCTTGTGGTAGCACACCGCCCGTTGATCGGAGTCATGAGAAACCTATTAGCTATATTAGTGACTTTGGTTTTAAACCAGCCGAGATAGTCAGCAGTAGTTGATCGGATTTAATAATTGATTGCTTAAATTTTCAACCTAGGCTTCAGCATAAATGTGATTAGACGTGTGTATTGCTATTTTTATAATGGAGACATGAAGCTAATGCTTTTAGTTGCATCGAATTCAATTGTATTGAAGAACAGTTCACTGCATACTTCCTGGGATCCATTGAAATTATTTCTCCGGCAGGCTCCTAACATGACTTCTGCAAACAGTTGATATGAGTCCTACAAAATTGTGAAACAATATACAGCAATATAACTACAAGGTTTCTACGATGGCAAGAAGACGACGTTGTGTTTAATGCAAATCCACCAGTTGAGGTTGCGCAGTTTTGATGTGAACAGTCGCAATATGCCTGAGGTTATTGTTGATCATCTTCAGTTTGTGTCGTTTTAAAGGCGGCAGGAATTAATGGAGATGTTTATTTTGCTGCATGCTTTAAGTATTATCTTGACAATTTCACGAGCTCTCTGGTATTCCAAGCAAGTTTCAAAGGGAATTCATCGATTCAAAAACTTTAAACGGTTAGTTCCCTTCAAAAGTTTAAGCAAAACAGACAGAACGTGGAGAGTGGTAGATGCATGCTTTTTTCATTGGTTTACAAAGTTGGCAGCAGAAAACGTACCGGTTTTATGAGAAAAGAGATTCTCTGACTAAACCGAACCTGCATTCGAACGCATCTTGGATATATGGACTTCCGGATATGTGGATGACCTTAAAATAGCTCAGCGAGTTGAACGGCTAATCTTAGGCCAAAAATGCTTACTCTGCACGTTTACGTCAGAATTTTTTTTATCACAATTGGACCCCTTCGAAAACTTGACTACACTTTCTATATGAATGGTCCTATCTTGATTGAGCCCATCACTATGGTTGAAGGGCTTCTGAAGGCAGAACTCTGTAAGGTACCTAAACCATTGGACACTTTTCCTTTACTCCGAGAAAAATGTGTTCTTATTCTAGCTACACCACTTACTTCTCCCTTTTGGCGCAGTTTTTAGTAACGAGCAATTAACTGAAGAATGGCGAATTGTCAGTCCCACTTTTGCCAACAAGTGACTCGTTACGCTCTAGGTCTATCGTTGACTGTTCTGTGGACCTGCACATTTTGAGAAGAGTTCTGCAAAGTTGTTAGCTGATCCACCTCTTGACAATAAAATTTGTTTGCACCGGCTCATTCGCCTCGTTCGCGGTTCATATTTTAGGGAATAGGGAACTTTTACCGAGTTCTATGTTCTCTCTGTACACTCTTAGCAATATTCAACCCTTACCATTCTGTTACCACATTCCGTTAGAATCTCTTGATATTTGCTTCGTATATCTGTCGACTCACTGTAATTTCTGCGAAGTGTTTACTCTGCTTGCACAGATGTGTTGCATTCAAATTAGCCCGACTTTTACGTTGCTTTTAAGTGCTTTTTACCTGTAAAGCTAAGGTGGAACTTACGATACTTTTGAATTCTGTTGCCACATCAATGTATGTCGCATTAACTTATTGGTCTTTTTTTAATCACAACTATACTCTCTCTCTCTCTCTCTAATGTTTCTTACTTATCCTGTCATACGCTTAGTTGCTAGCACGTTTACGAATAAATCACTTTGATGACTATATATCGTTGAGGTACACGATCTTAAACTTTCATTTTACTATAAAAACAGCGACTCACGAATCATTTTAGAGATTGCTCCGCATATTTTCCAGTACCAGATAAATTCTAAGGTGGTGAGTATGGCTCTGATGACTAGTTGTCTTTGTAGTTATTTCGAGGTGATCACGGTAAGACACTGTGGAGGCAGCATACCTCCTGAGAGAAGAAACCAATCATATTCTTTTTTATATTTGCATCCTGATGTTTTTCTGAAAAAGTGTTCCGATCAACAATAAGGTTTATCAGTGTTATCCACATCATATTCGGCATCTATTAGCATACACTTCAACAGCGACCACATTTTTCACAACCCTTGTATAAGTTTTGGTCCCAACCGTCGAATACCTTAAAATTCCGACCGAGCCAGGGCAAAACATTCTTGCGTTAGACGTATCTACATTAGTATTCTCAGTTTTACTTTTCAGTGAACTTTCATATCTGACCTACATATTTTGTCTTTACAGAAAACTTACAAGCCACTCGTAAACCTATCACGCCGTGCCCCACTACCTGCCAATGTGATCTTGCTCTCCATGGCTTTTGTGTGAATAGTTCTCAGGGAAATCTGTCCGCCCCGGTTCCAAACAGCACGTATCCTAACTTACAAGAAAAACTGCCACAGGTGAGTTGCAACCAGTAACACAACTTTGTGAAGTTATGGGTTTCCCGAGTGTCATCTGATTGCTGGCGTTGAATGATTTCTCAGTGTGCCGTGAACTCAACACGTGAATAAAACACTTAGAATTAACGTATGGCAAAATAGTTGTAGGTGTTCTGATACACAATGATCTGAAGTAGTTGAATTAACATTCCAGACCATTTATAGATGAATGTAGATCGGAATTTTATATGCTTTCACTTCCTTCTCAAGGTTCAGACTTATCTGGCTTGAGCAGATTGATAACCGCTGACATTTTCCATGTCTTTTTTGCGTGTATTTCAATCCACGCTTTATGCTTGCTCTCTGGACTTTCTGCTCAAACACTTCGTTTTACAATATCCGTGTGTGTGTTTGTGTGAAGTGGACGAGACACAAGTGGCCTCACTGCTTTGACTACCATTGATAATCGCATGCTCGGTTTTAGTTGCTACAACGAAATGTGGAAGCAATAATTATTATATAAATCTGTTAAAGTACTCGAAGATCTTTGTGTGAATTATTGAACTACCATTGGTATTGATTTGTGAAACGTGTTCCTCTAGATCCTGTTGACGTATGTTGTCACTTTTTTTTTAAGAACCCTTGTTATTCACTGGTGCTATAAACATTATTCATACTGAGGTCTCTGAGAACAATTATTTACTAGTATTCGCCTCATCATCGTCATCCTCTTCATAATTTTTGGCTTCGAGCCATATCCGTCTCTACAACAGTTCGGGCCGCTGTTGATACTGGCAGTGGTCCACGAAGTTGCAGGGTAACAAATAATCTGAATTATATAGCGAAAAGAGACGAACAAAAACGGTTAGGTTTCACGAACAGAAGAATCGGCAAGTTTGCGAATACAAGCCCGCCACTGATTGCGACACATTGTCATGTCAGAACGTCTTTCAAACCAGCGGTGTGGATGGTCACGAACTCACCAAGCAGGTAAACAACACCTACCAACATTCTTCAACCGGATGGTCAAGGCTTTCATAGCATTATCGCCCGTCGGCTTTGCAGTTTCTTCTAATCGTCAGCAGCCACAATGAACAAAGCACAATGTGTTAAAAGCTCCGTCAGCATTCAGAGCACGTCACCCAACCAGCGAAGACTGTGTGTTTCTACTGTCTCGGTTATCCGTAGCGAACTTGCACATTTCCAAAATACGCGGCGAGGGACTATTGCTTTTCTTACAAAGTTGGCCCGTTTGATACAGGGCAACCATGTAGCACTGTGGCCCCTCGCACTTATGTTGTGAGCGTGGGTTGACTACCTTTGCGCTCATCTTTGATTGGCACCTAGCATACAATCTCCTTGTGCGCTTATCAGTAGTAGAAAACATTACTTGGCCATGTTAACCCACACCTGTAATTTTAAAACGTGTCAGGAGACCCAGTCATAAGGTTATTGGTTGCGGTTAACCGAGCATTTACTGCGTGTCCTGTGAAGACAATCGGGCAAACTCGTGGGACCTTGTGTGTGAATGATGTCTCATTTACAATCGTCACAATCCCTAACGGTTCATCTAAATGCGAATGCTTCGATCAGATGTAGGTGGCATTTAGTTTAGGAGGCATGCAAGCTCGCGACCGAAAGTGTGCAGTCTTTCATGGTTTAGTCACGTACTCTGTATACCGATGGATCGGCTACCGCTTCGTGCATTGCTCGATATAGTTTTTGGTGGTTGATTGAAATCGGAAGACGGTCAGTCGATGACGTGATCATGGGCTGCGGAAACCGTTGCCATTCGGCTGACGACTTGCTGGATACCGTTTACCAAATTGACAAGTCCATGACTATCCACTTCGCTGATTGGAAACTTTCCGATATATGTGTTGAAGTCAATTACGAGCCTGTGTGCACAAAGTTCTTGACCTTTTTGTTTCTTAAAGTTTTCCCGTTTTTCTTGTTCTCGTTCTTTCTTTGTTCCCTTTACAGTTATACTTACTCACTACTTTTCTATGCGGACCCTTGTCATGACCAGCTACAGTCCGAACCATGGTACCCGGGGGTACGGCTCACAGCTGAAAATGATGTTGAGATTGTCGCGTCCTCGTCCGATTACACAATAACTCCCACGTTAATTCCAGTCGCTGATCAAACGACTCATCATCATCATCATCATCGTATCAGCCATGAGCCTGACCAAAAGGTACTGTGGCTCGGGCCGCCGTTCACCTCAACAGTGACGTAGAATATCCTAGAAGAAAACGTTACTGAGGAGGCTGAAAATTAATGAGAGAAGACTACCAGGAAGAAGCGGAAATGGTATGGATACAGGTATGCCATTGCCTGCGACACATCACCATTTCGGATAGCGTCTCTAATCAGCGGTTGGAGTGATCATGAGGACCCCATCCAGGCAGGCGACATCTACCCATTTTGCTCAATGGAGCAGTCAAGGTCTTCATATTTCGTGACCACGTTGTTGCTTGACCACCACGTGGTTTGACCCAACCGTTGGTGGCCTCAGTATATAATGCCCGGTACGGTAAACGATTAGATTACATACGGAGTACGTGTGCAACGTGACTAGTTGACCAATTGATCACGCATCCCGAGCGTTTCGGAATATGCGCCGGCGAACGGCCACATTGCTCACGTGATTAGTCCATTTAATGTGGGCTTATTGGTGGAGACAACGATGGTCAAACACAGCAAGCCTTTTGATGTCTTCTTTGTGAACAGGCCACGTTTCCGAACCATAAAGCAAAATGGAACGCACACAGGCATTATATACCCTTCCATTCAGCGACAACCGGACGTCTTTCCGACGTCACAGATGACGCAGTTTGGCAAAGGCAGCTCGTGCCTTTGCTATCCTCGCTGATATCTCATCAGCAATATTACAGGCTTGTGAGATAGTGCTACCCAAGTATGTGAAACTGTCCACCGTCTCAAGCGGATTACCTGCAATAAAGAAAATAGGTGTTGCAGTGCCCCAGTCTTGAAGCAACACTTTGCACTTTGAAGGTGCAAAGCGCATTCCATACAAACCAGCTCGGTCGCTCAACCTATCCAGCATGGTCTGCATGTTTTCGGCAGAGGGCCTAAATAAGACAATACCGTCCGCATACTTCAGATCGGTCAATCTAGAGCCAGGAAGAAGCTCAACACCAAGTTCAATGGACCGCTCAAGCGCACCCTCCAGAATGTCGTCCATGACAAAATTGAACAGGAAGGAGGAAATCGGACACCCCTGACGAACACCACTAGAATTGATGAACACCCGAGACAGTTGTCCATAAACTCTCACCCTGCTTGCGGAGTGAGCATACAGTGATCTCAGTAGATTCGCGTATTTCTCTGGTACCGCCTTGCGAAGGAGACAGCTCCAGAGAACGTTACGAGCAACCGAATCGAAATCAGCCTTCAGGTCCAAAAAGACCACGACTGTCGGCTGTCTGTAACAGTGTCGATGTTCCAGGATCCGTCGCAAATTAGAGTGTGATCAACGCAACCTCGACCGGATCGGAATCCTGCTTGTTTTCTGCGTATCTGACTTTCTCTGAGCTTAGTGAGCCGACGTAAAATGAGGCCAGTGAGTAACTTGGACATAATGGACACCAGACTGATGTCTCTGTGGTTGTCACATAGACTTCGGGCCCCCTTTTTGAAAACGGGAATGACTGTTGATACGCACCAATCACGAGGCACCTCTTCAGTCTCCCAGATCGTCTGGAGGAGTTTTGTCAGTTCTGATATCAACCTCTCGCCACCATCCTCGAAAAGAGAAGGAGGGAGGATGTCTGGCCCTGGCGCCACTCTGTTAAGGTCTGTCGTGCCTTTTGGAGCAGCCACCTGGACTCGGGCCATGCTGTTGTGCGTGCCCGTTTTGTTTTTTTATCAAACGACTAATACTTCTGTAGTTTAAATCACAGACATCGTTTTGTTTGTTGAACCCTATTGTGAGGTCATTGACGCAGCGGTCAGTACAGTTGTCTTTTGTATGTGTAGCTAGAGTTCAGTTGTCCGTGACAACGATGTACACTACTGACGGCGTCTAACATACTCAAAACTGGAGTCTTTTTTCCTATTTGGAAGAGGCTGACTGACATGTTTTTGGAGATGCGAAATCTGCCATCATTGGTGAGTGATGTGCAGTTTTTATTCTGAGCACGCTTCATCATCACTTGTTCACTAACATGTATTTAGTTCCATCTTCAGCATAGGCTTACTGTCTGTTTGTTTTTTGATGAACATTGATCTTATGTGCTATTTGGGTTGCGTTCCACATGTACCTGAAAACTTGGGACCACTTGTTTCGTCTGCCTTTTTCTCGTCGAATTATGAAGTTGATAAACTTTACCGTGATTAAGTTGGATGCGGTGGATTTTCAATTTCGTGCGCATTCTCAGGTTTCTGTACCTGGTAATAACGATAACCAGGAGTATTGTTTTAGTGGATCATCCCTTCGTGTGAAGTGCTGTTCGAAGCCGATCATGAATCTTATTCTACTGAGGTTCAAGAGTTTGGGAGTTTCGGAAGCGCTGTTTTTTGTTTGTTTATTGGTCCAGAGCACGCATTGGCTGGCTCGCTAACATGCCTCGCGAATTGTTTTGATGGAATATTCAACGTGCTTATTGTTTTATCGGTAATCATCTTGATCTTGAAGGATTATATGCTTGTCTCCAACTGATCTATGCTTATCCACACCTAACAGTCTAATGGTTTAGTTGTTTGTTAAAAGAAATATGTATCATACGCCTCAGCACATATCTACTCGAATCATCTGAATTCCATGGAACACATGAATGAACATTATTGATCGGGAATGTTGGGTCTCATCCGGTCAATGGTGTAGGCACCAGGTGTAGATAATTCTTTGTTTGTGACCAGCTGGAATATACCTGAAACCTATGGATAATTCATAATTTGAAAATACCATATGTGTAGTCATTAATACTTGATGATTCTGAAAATAAATGAATAGAGTTTTAACAAATTATGTTACCATTTGCCTACAAGTTATTTTCTTGTTGTTCAGTACACATTTCAGGTTTCCGCAGAATCGATTAGCAAACATTCACTTGTGAACTTCGAAGCTAATGTAATTCACTTACGTAGCTCGACTTTATGATAGCGAAAAAAGTTAGTACAATCACTCTAACTTTTCTTGCCCTTTTTTAACTTAAACGTCCCATTGTCTGTCCTAAGCTTGTATGGATTGGGATAGCGACGGAATGAACTTTGAACAATAACGACCCGTGTTTGCGGTATTTTTTGTTGTCTATGTTGTCTGTGTAACAGTCCAGTGAATTTTGTTTAAAAGAATGTTTTTCTGCGTCCCTGTTTTGTAATTAAGTTGAAATTTTTGAAATTTTTGATTATCAAAGTCCGTTTACATTATCATCATCTTCATATTCATCGTAGACAGCAATACTGCCAATAGTATTCGGTTAGATTAAAATCCTGCGATCTGATTAGCGTGAAAAGATTACGATACTGTAGAATTCTTGCTGTGAATGATGGTTTTTACTGGGAGTGTTTTCATCTTGGTTCATCCTATCGTACATGGTGAGGTTTTTTACGACCTATCATGATAATGGTTTACTTCAAATTCACTAGCTGGTATATCGTGTGAAATCAATTGACTCTACTCATCTCGCTATGACTGGCTGCATCCATGTCTCGACTAGCTTGTCACAATGACGGAATTTGAAGAACATCTACCTACGTATGTCCCCACAAGCGGCTTGTCCTTCGCCACTTGTGGTTCCAACTGTATACTCTGTATCCAGTTTAAACTCAAAAGATAACGGCCGGGATGCGTGTGAATGAAGGTTTCCGTGACACTGTCGACTCAAGCTGGTTTTGTCATTATATACGATGTTTATACAATGTCACGGTTGCAAACAGCCATTCTTGGTAATTCACATCAGGCATCTACGGTTACAAGGGGTTCGTTGGACTAATATATGAAACAGGAATATAGTTATTTGCAGTGGTAATAGTCATGACAACTGTGGATGACTGTCTACCCGGGTGGTGGTGAGTTTGTTTGTATATGTGTGTGTTGTGTTTACATGGATCATGTGACCAGGGTGTGACAACGTGTTAATCGGGTTACTGGGCAACTGAGCTTCGGACAGTTTACGCATGGTTGGCCACGGAAGGTGTAGCGTCTGTATGAATTTCTTTCGGGCGCATAGTTGGGGGTTGTAGAGTTTGATAACGATATCCTCTGCCATCGATAACACTCTCACCCTGACAACTCTGGGATGGACGTGGGGCACTTTGTAAATAATTTTGAACGCTCTGTCGGACGTGATTTGATGACCTTTGTGGATCAGATGCGATCCGATAACACTTGAGGTTGGTTTCGTTATACCATTACGTAGCCATTTAGGGAAGTGTTCACTGATCCTGGTTTTCTCAGCGTAACCGGCTTGACAACAACAGATGAGAGAGTAAATACAGAATAACTAAGAAGACTTGGGTAAAGTATGTTTGAGGTGTGACATCCACACCGGTCGGCTCTTAAATGAGATGATCATTCGTGCAACATTGTAGGTCTTGACCCATGTATTTGTCAGCCTGCGACTGATCAGTCCACTAGCTGCATCGCCTTTAAATGTCAGGCTGATAAAAATGGGCTTTTTCGCTACGATTTTTGTCACTGGTCGAACATCTTTACATTTCATATTCTCTTCTATAAATCCTTCTGGATATCCATTCTAGCTCAGTATCTCTCGAATTAGTTACGGTCCGTTGTCTATAGTGTACGTCGTGCATGTCCCTCTTGCTCTATCGGTTAGACAGCCAATCAAATTTCGTTTTTTTTTTGCGTTAGGGGAACATAACTCAGGACGTTGGTGTACTGCCCCGTCCTGTGTCTTTTTCCTGTGAACGGATCTTTGGAGGGAACCGTCCACTCTGCGTTGCAATAACACATCATGGAAAGACAACCTGTCGTCTTTCTCCTTCTCCAGAGTGAATTGTATATTCGGGTATGCACGATTAAATGCCAGTAGAAGGCCTTGAGCATCAGTAGAATTGTTGATCACGCCGACTATGTCATCTACTTAGCATCCATTGAACGGAAATTCGGAAATTGCGCATCCTAACTGATTAACCTCCACTTTAGCCATAAATAAGGCTGTAAGCAGCGGGCCTAGTGGGGACCCCATAGCTAATCCATCCATCTGTTTATATATCTCACCATTGAACTGAAATTGGACGTTGTATGTGCGAAACAACAACAATTCCTCCACATTTTTGACCGGAATACTAATTTTTATTTGATTCTCTTCTATGTAGTCACATAAGTAATCTACTGTTTCTTTAGGCGGCACCTTTTGGAATAGTGACGTGACATCTAGGGGAATCATCTGATGATTTTTAATGTTCAGCGAGCCAACAGAGTCCACAAACTGAAATGTATCTTTCAGGCTAAATGGAGTTATTCTTATTCTGACTAGTTCAAGTATTTGAAGTAGCCTTCTGGCTAGACTGTGATATGCTGAATTGTTCATGTCAA
>JTDE01005410.1:6797-30195 GCA_014338405.1 Paragonimus skrjabini miyazakii
AATATGTAGTTTGGTAGATTAGTCAATTTAGAAGAGTCTTTATTGCTACAAATCAGAGTTTCGGATAGGTTCGGGCCAGCGACAGTAACAGCATGCCCAATCACGGCAAACGCTCTATCAGCTGAGAACAGAATGCTGTCAGTTCAGTCATATTGGATTCACCTGAGTAATGATAATATGAACACAGTGGGCAAATATGGAAAACAGCAGGAATTCGACGATGAAGTGATGAAAGATTGCCACTGAAAATGTACTTCGGACTACCATGGTAATACTAAGTTCACTACCATCCACTTCTGAATCTAAAAATAGCCTCTTACGGTAGATTGCGTCTCAGAAGAAAGTGTTTGTTTACAGGTTGAAAAATACTACGTCACAGGTTTTTTTTGTCTATATACGTGTTGACTTTATGGTTGTTAATCACCACTTCTAGGCGATCATTTTATGCAAGCACGCGTTGTTGTTTCATAGCATATATATATGTGTGTGTGTGGGTGGGTGGGTGTGCACTCGACTGGGATTTTGTGCAGCGGGCCTTCGGTTCAGTTCAGCTATATGTTTCTCGGCTAGCTTCGTAGCATTATTTTACGACCACAAAATTTGCTTAGACTATACAAAGTCCTTCATTCATCGTTCGTGTGTATGCCAGTTTTGACTTTCTAAGTTAACAAGTAGGTTTATTTTGTGGATTATTGAGCATGAAAGCATCGTGGTTAGTTTGTGTCCGGTGGCGTTAAAGTAAAATTCTTGACTGGTTGCAACGGTGATGGACTATAACATATTGAGTTCGCATTATCTTTTCATTTGTCAGGTACCTTTTCATTTTGTCGGATCTTTTTGCTTAAGTATGTTCGCTGGTTCTCTTCGAGACTGAAGACTTCAAAACATTTTATAAGTATCCCCAAATACTACGAGACATTCGCTTTTTTGACAGTTATTTCACTAAGCGTAGCAATAAGTAAGTTCATACTGTTACAGTACTGCAATGTGTGAGCATCCGAGATGTTTATCAGTTTGGGGTAGGTACGCTCGAATGTGGACAGTATTTGGTGTACAACAAGCGAACTATCCGACCGTTTGTCAACAGTCGAAAACGCTTTCTAGTAGATTACTCGAAATCAATGCTTTCAACCCGGCTAGGAAGGCTGAACTGTGAGGTTATGGATTAGTTTTTAAAGGACATCTGCAGTTTGTTCTCTTGAGACGATCAGTAAACCATATGTGTTACTCAAGGTATTGTTGCTAAACATCTAGACGTCCATGTTCAGTGTGAGCTTGTCGGGGCTGTTGTCGACACGGTCACTTCGTAAATACGTTGACTTAAACACACCGCTAAATCTCACTCTTCTTTTCTAATTGCGAAAACTACGATTAAATGCAAGTTGTCTTGATTGCCCTTTAGTGACCCAAGTATAGTAGTGCAATACTACTCAGAACGATGGCTGTGCGCACTTTTGGACTTGATTTACTCGTGCATAATCTAACTTTTTTAAATGAATTTTTGCGAGCCTACTAAACACCTTCTAACTTTCGGTCCATCAAGTGCTTGGACACATCGCTGTACACTATTACGAGAAAGTGCTTACCATGGAACCGGTGGGTGAAACCGAATTGGAGAAATCGGTGAGTTTGGTTTCTTCACCTACGCTATTTGCTCGTTTACTTGCCCTGTTGTTAAAGAACTGTTACGTGATGAAAACGAAAGGTAGAGAGTCACCTACGTAATACTTTTCGAGTTGTTGCCGAGACAATATTCTCATTTTTTCGTTTCAGTCAGACGTTACGTTGTGGTATTTCCTTCACAGTCGTTTGTATATAACGATCGCATGCTGTGCTGTGTGAGCTTCATATTGCTTTGCAATAAAAGAAATAGTGTAGCTTCTTTTTGTTGCTCACATCTGATTCAGAAATAAACGTGTCGGTTTGTTGCTCTTGGTTGAAGTAACAGCAGATTGGTAACGTTTAGCGTTCGTTACGGCAAAACTGTCGTCATCCTAACGTTCGTAGAATTTCGTCAATAATATAGCTTGTTTATTGTATCGGTTTTTCCGCGAATGTCTTCTAGTAATGCTGTCCGCGGGAACCTCAGTTTATGTATACCGACCTGTTTCTCTGTTGAATCCGAATTGTACGCTGTTGATACCCACACTGAGTACTGCTGATGTCAAGTAGGTTGGAACTCGGGTTATTTCGAATATAACTATTTAGGTTCCATCCTTTCGATAATATCCAGATCGTTGATAATCTGTTGCATGGCACACAGCTCCATATGTCTTGTGTTGAGCATCTTTGTAGCAAACACATTACTACTGCAGTTCCCATCGTTTAAACATCTTACCTGACCGTTTAGCATTCATGGGTGCATCCGAGAGACTCTGAACACATTCTTTTCACGACACTACAACATTGAAGCAAATATCGCTAGAATGATCCTCAGCTATTCTTTCGGGAGGTTAGACTGATCCACTTTAAAATGTTTCTTGATTAAAGACGAGTGGCGAGCTATTTTCGATTGAAGAAGTTAATGCATTCTATCAAGTGAGATTGAATATGCAACATGACGTGTTGCCAGACAGCCTGTAAGAACGGATACATAATGGTTTAGGACGCATCAACCAATATCACTTGCGATTGCTCGGCATGAACATCTCTTACCCAGGTCGTACTACACAACGTTCACATATATTTCTATGCCCACTTTCGTGTGGGTACACTACTTCCTTGTTGCGATTCATTGGATAACTTTTGCTGAGTGCATAACAAAACTGATCAAAGGAGAGTGAGTTCGCATCATTGATTCTCGATGTTCTTAGAGTGTGCATTTTTTTGGAATCCTCTGACGTCTCATTTTAAGTGGTATGATAATGGACACCGTAATGTGAGTGCATGCACGTATTAGAGCGGCGAATGGACAACTTGAGCCAAATGTCAACTTCGGTCTGCCATGACCGTGTGATATTAAGTGCTCTTGACAATTTTTCTTTCTTTCTGCGTGTGTAAACAATCGCGCATACATCTGAACACTTAGATCCGAGTTCAATGAGGTTTACACCTTTGCACAGTACTTACAAGCTATTTGACAACGTCACATTAGGTATCTAGTCCTATTCAGCATACTGAATAAATTTTGTGAACGGATAAACAACCAGATCGTGCTCACTTTGTGTAACTGCACTATGGGTCCTGTATGGAAACTATCGCCAAGGGCATGGTAACCGCTTCCATTCCTTATTGATCCTGATGCACACCATCCAACTCACGTTGTTAATCATTGTGTTGATTGTGGCCTGAGAGGCATAATTTAGTCGCATTCTCATGATACTCGCTCTAAAACCAACATCTGATGTCGTCTTTGTTTGGATTGCTCCAGCAGAAGTAGATTGATCACTTTGTACACCGGCTTTATGAGAATCGTAAACAGAATCATGTCCGTTTGGAATTATGTGTAGCAAAAGCCACCATCAACCTTTTAGAAGTGCGCGGTGCGTTTATCCATGTCATTTCTGTAATTCCTTGGTCTTGCATGAGTGAACCGTTAAATTTCCATTATTCCTCTTCAGTTATACTATCTTCACATGAGATAATTGTCTATCATTGGCATAGACTTGCCCAAAGTAATTTCGCCTTGATCTTGAGTGTCTTATCGGCTGTTAACATACTCTGTGATCGGGCTTGCGGTTGCAGTTGGAAAGACTTATTTTTCTCTGCACTCCGTTCTTGCAAGATTCGTGACAGATGTTTGAGTTTGTGTGTTTGTTTCCGTTGGTAATACTTTAAACATAATGTATCGTGTTACTTCTCGTCGTTGTTGACGAGAGGTTTATCAGCAATTGGCCCCCGTAAGAATGAGGAACGTTACTGATGATGGCAGCAGAACGCAGTCTTCTCTACGGAGGGGATTGTACACTCTCTTTCTGCTTAACGCAACCTTGTGAATATTTCCGAGGTTAGATTAATCAGTTTGAATCAATTCAACATGAAAGTTTATCAACATGGACTGTCACATTAATTGGTTGATGCTCTGGCTGCCTTAATATTTCTGATGCCTACGTTTCCAGCTCGCGTGTGGTTAGTTTCACCATACGGTTGTCTTCTGATGCTAAATCTGAAGAGTCGGTTTCTGTCATAATTGTAATCCAGTCATTACTACTTCCATATAACTTCGGTCATTGTGCCTTCAATGAGTTGTCCATTAGACCTTATACCCATAACCTGCAGTTTGTTAGCATTTATATTCCGGTCAAAATAAAAACAATCATTTTTTTCATGATAGTAATGTTTAAAGTTACGTGATTTGGAAAATAAGTTTGACATCAGTGGTCTAGAAGCAATTAAGTTCAAAATCCAGAAAAATAATCATGTCGTTTCTCGTCCACTATCTTCCAGGAATGTTAATCACGAACCGATAGTAGTTCGGTGTACTCAATCGTCACATATTCTCTCTCCCTCTCTTTTCCCTTCAGTTGACTGACCTACGTCAAGAAGCTGCATTCAATTTGGTATTAATATATCGTACTCAAGGAAATTTCGCAATGGCACACCATATGATACAAACTTATCTTGTGTTCTGAGCTATGGTGTCACACACTTGTACACATTTTGTAAAGTTTCTTCTTTTGTTTACATCGAAATAACTATCTCACTACTTTTATGCATTATGACTTGAAATTGCTGCCTTCTTGCACCCGTATTGACAATCCCGTGAACTTCCCCGCTGATAAAGATTAGACCCGACGCGAAATTGATTTAGCATGCAGTTGAAGAGGTGTATATGTATTTGGAAGTAATAAATTTATCTTACACGTATCAGAAATAATCTAGAACAGGAAGGATGTCATTTGTTGTTCGGTTGTTGGAAGAAAATCAATACGTGTGGTTGGTTTCTGTCAGTTTTTTTGGCCGAAATTAAGCACGCGTTTCTGCTGAATACGGAGACGTTTTAATCGCATGGTAGGGTTCTTTTAATTGTCTGGTTGTCTGCATGTCGCCATTGGATTAGCATAATCTAAACTGGTTGCTTGTGTAATCTATCTGAATACCATACTGGGATTGGTGTTCAAGTACAATCAAATAAATTTTACTTCCCACGAGATTTACGTTTCTCTGTCCCGGTTGGGTGTCACCAGTGAAACTAGTACTGTCGAATGAAATCAAAGACACTTGCACTAATGGCCAGCTACCCGGGTTACTCACTATTAAAACTTCGTTACAAACGGCGAATTTATACTATTTTGGAAAGTTGTGAGCGTCGGATATCAACCCCCTTTTGGTTCCTTTTCAAATTTTCCTGTCTTCATTTGATTCATTTTATTTATTGATAAACCTTAGGCTCAAGTGTGTCGAACGTGACATACAGTTTCCAATCCATAAATGTTCCGGTTAGACATGAAACGTCCGTGGCTGTTTTGTTCAATGTGGTTCTGTAAGTGGTGATCAGGTTAAAATTTTATCTGACCGTTGTGAACAGTAGTGTTGCAGGTTATTGTTGGTTATAGAGCTTATGTTTATCATAACCTAAAATGTGTGGGGAGGTTACGTTGGTATGCATTGCTGAATAGTGCAACTGTGCATAACGTTGATCGAATTTCATCACCTTTTCTACAGAGCAGTTAATCTGACGAAATTTAAATCACGGAAACTACTCGAAACGTTTTTGTTACGTCTGTTTGTATTGTCGCAGTATCATGTTTTATTCTCTGATCGCATTACTAGCAGAATTGGATAATATTGTACCGGCAGAACCATTCACATGTGAATGCCATTCCTCATGTTGAGCCGAATTTGAGAACTAACCAGCCGTTAGCTTGAAGTACATACTGATTGATTATTACAATTTTAAAAATGCCGTGGAAAATTCGTTTTATTGGCAAGGAGATAGAAGAGCGCTTGATGGAATTAGAATTTTCCAACTTCAAACAGAAAATACGGGGTCTCGGTGTTGAGGGATAACGCGACTGACGCCGCTTATTGTGCCAAAGCCAAGTGCAAGAAGTCTGTGTCATCCCCAAAAACGTGGTTAACGGGAAGAAATATGCGGTGGTATATGATAGTGTGCACGGGGACTTACAAATATTACTAATAAGTAGTTGGGCAAATTGAGGATTTTAGATGAGACCCAACTGTGGAAAGTCAGGGCTTCGGCTGGATTCGAATCAGTGACAGAAACACCATGCCTCAACGCGGCAAGCGCTCTACCAGCTGAGCTACGAAACCACGCCAGGAGCTCGGAAATTTCACGTTTGGACTCGGTAAACCACCCGTCCCACTGTCTCAGGGAATCCACCAAATGATCCAGGGGATCGACTGCCCAGGCAGGATTTCTCGAACAGTTCACGCTGGAACCCACCAACGCCACTGTTGAGCGTATAAATTGTATTACTAATGAGTAGTGTAGCAGATTTATGATTTTAGATGAGACCCAATTGTGGAAAGTCGGGGCTTCGGCTGGATTCGAACCAGCGACAGAAACACCATGCCTCAACACGGCAAGCGCTCTACCAGCTGAGTTACGAAGCCACGCCAGGAGCTGGGAAATTTCACATTTGGACTCGGTTATCCACTTACAAATATTCTCAAATTAGAAGGTTAGATTGTAGAAACACTCTTGGTTTGCCACGTATTACGACTGTCTTGCTATTCTGATTGTTGACACTATTGACATTGTTTGATTGCATTCACGTTTGTTCGGCCGTCCAAGCTGATAATTATATTAATTTCCGGTCGCTTGCTATTTGTTGATCGTGCCCAGTGCTTTGGTTACAGTTCGCATTCTCAGTCTACTTGTAATACATGTGGTTGTCCATTATTCGGTTTTCTGGTTTATTCATTAAGGAGAATAGGCACAGTTTTAAACGTAAAAACGTTCCAGTTCACTGCAAGAGAACGGTTACCAAAATTAGTAGTTAAGGTCATTATGCTACCAATGTGCATGGCGGATAGAAGGCCGAGTAGGTAGTGAAGTCCACCTCTGGAATGTTCTGTGGATTGCTGTCTATTTTGTTCGGAAAAAATTGTTTCTCTTGGAAGCAGTCGTCTGAGGAGGCTAAAATTGGGGCCACTGACGAACGTGAAGTGTTTGGCTGTAGAAGGCTGGTGGTATATTTCATTAGGTTGTGGCAATGCGTCACATTTTGTCAAAAGTTCGGTGGCTATGGGCGTTCTTAAACTGTTTGAGACAGCTCTATACACAGTAGATGGCCTTCGAGAATACTGAAACATAATCCCCATGTATGTATGCTGTCACCAGGATGGTTGCATCAGCCCGAGGATGTCGTCAGTTTTCTTTGGCATTCTTGATATTCTTTTTGTTGTAGTATTATTTGCGAAAGTCTCGTAGACTACTTGGTTTGTTTACGTTGTTACAACGCAAACGCTTTTGTCCGTTCGCTGAGCTCTGCATATATATATATATATATATATATATATATATTACGTAATTTTGCACTATTCAGTCTATTATTGCTTGCTTGTTATGTTTTCTTTCTCGTAATGTTTGCAGGCGGATTTTTTATTGACCGCTTGCTATGGCCGAGGCGAGTCGTCAGTGATAGGCTATTGAATAGAATAGTCCATTTGAGTCCCACTTCTGAGTAATTCGCAGAAGGCTATTCACTCGGATTAGGACAAGAGTGAGAACGGTGAGATTTTGAGGAAAATTGATACAGTATTTTAACTAGGGTTGTACGTTCTTCCGGCGAACGTTGAGCGACGCACGTAGAACCAACAACGCTAAATATCAGAACCAAATCAAGTCGCTGGGAACGTGTTACTATCGACATAAACAATATAATCAACTGAAAAAAACAAACCCCAATTCGAACAAAGCAGTCAGAACACGAAAACTGGTAGATGCAAGCATTTCGTATTGACTCGTCAATACCAAATTTACAATAACGGGCACGCTTTTATTTTTATAACAAACAACTAGAGGAGTGGATAATCAATAAGCGGGTTAGGATAGGTAATTAAATCCAGGAGATGTCAAGTTCACGAACAGTTGTTTCTGATTACAGAGAGCTGGCTTGAGTCGGTTGATTGCGATTGTTTCGGCAAACCGTAGGAATCTTTCACACAACGACATACCATCATCAAACATCGATTGACGGAAAGAAGTAATCGCACAATAAAGGAGTGGTTGGCGGCGAAAGGAGGAAGTCAGGGTGCCGTTGGATATCGTCCATTTTGTCTAGGGCATACCATGTTATTCGAGTAGACAGCGACCAGGTGACGGAACACTGAAAATTCCATGACTGTAGTTCCTTACCCTAAAGTGGTCTCTAGCTTTGCAAACCATCTCCGAGGATTACTCATTCACAAACTGCCATTACAACCGTGAGTAAACTGACAGAAATGTCTGGCTAGGTGAAAGTCTATGCGCCCATCGCAGCCGAGGGACAAAAAGCGTATGAGGATAGAAACGAAAAGTAAGCTAGAGTGGTAAAGATTTCTAAATTTTAAGCCATGTCAGTGACTATTACACGGTTTCGTTGTCGGAAGCTAAAGGAACTCGAATCCAGTCATCTCGAATTACTTCGTTTTACACAGGTGGCTTCTGATCATGAAAATCAGAGCGTAGTGCTGCTGTCCGTGAGCACCGTACTTACCGAGAATAGTATAGAGTAACGAGCCTAACACTGCCCCCAGTAGACAAAAATCTATCAACAGCTTAAAGCGGTTCGTGAAAATGCAGCCGACGACTTTAGGATGGAGGCTGCCTAAGCTTACCGTACTAACTGACTATCGAGCCTATGCATGTTGTTGGAGGCCCGAGTTTACAACTCTCTTGTCAATACCATATTCTGCCTGAGCTACGATTGTGTACAAAAATACTCTGAAGAAACAATGAGCGAGTGTACGGAGAGCTACTTAGAACTTCAATGTTGTGTGCAGGGAACGTATGTAAAATATTCCATGTTTCGGCAAATCATACAGGATTGAATAAGTGACAATCTTGTCTGCTGTGCAGTAAAGCGGAAAATATTGTGCCACCATCTGGTGTTTGATGTGAGGCAGCTGTGTTCGTGGGACACAGGGCGAACCTTCGTTCAAAACACGAGTGCAACCCAGTCAATATGAACAATCTTGAGATTTCCATCGCACTCAGCTTAGAATGGCCTGTAGGCTCGTCGCTACACAAGGGATGGGCCTGCATGTGGCAGATATGAGGGGTCACGTGGGCCATCTGCGAGTATGTAGACGGGTAGCTGGCCATTAGTGCAAGTGTCTTTGATTTCATTCGACACTTCTTTCTCTCTGGGGTTAACAAAATTGGTTTCTGTCCCGCAGACGTTGCTCTAAATCTTCCAATACCCACTGCAGATGGTTGACATATCTGTGCTCGATGTTCACGATCTTTGGTTTGCGACCAATCCTTATAGTTCAGTGGGGCCGGATGCGATCTATCCCCGGATCTTCGAAGAAGGAGTCCTTGGTTTGGCGCCACCTCTCCATAAATTGCATAACCAAACACTCCGGACCGACACCTTTCTGAAGGTATGAAAAGAGGCCACTGCCCCGCCTATATTTAGGGTCGGCGATCGTCACTCCATTGTTAATTATCGGCCGATCAACCCCATCAGCATCCTATACAAATAACCTTTACTCCTCTACCCAACATGGCATCCTTCCCGACCGGTGATGCATAACCAATATGGTAATCTTCGTGGATAGCCAGACAGACGTCAAAGACAATGAACACACCTCGAATGTTATCTTCTTCAACTTTGCCAAGGCACCTAATCGTGACTCACACGGTCCTCTTGCACATAAACTGGGAGCTTACGGGATCCAAAGAGACGTTCTCCACTAGATTACATCTTAAATTGACAACAGAACTTTTAGAGTAAAAACTGGATCGGACCTTCCTTCTCCTCCCACACTCACAGGCGAAATTCCTCAAAGATCCGTATCTGGTCACTGTCATCTCAAATACATATCATTGACCTTCCCGACCACATTTTAGGATCGCTGTTCTGTATACTATCGACTTAAAATTTCGGAGTGCTTGTGATCTCGACGCATTATTCATTGGCTTTGATTGTATTACGTGCTAGTGGGATGACTGTGGTCTCCATCTAAACGACGGCAAATGTGTACCTACGTCACTCTGAGGGGAGTCCTGGGACCCTTCAGTGATACAAAGTAAACAGATTGCGATGGACAACTCAAAGGCTGACCATGAAAAAGAGTGATTTGGTTATCGTGTAGTTTTTCCTCCTCTTGTAAACATCGAATGTTCGCTAAAGGGGATTTGGGACTCGTGGAATTATATAAGACGCCTTTCCCCGCATAGACAGGTATGTCTTTCAAACACTGAGTATGTTAATCAGGTCGCACACACCGGTTCCAAATAGAACATACTCGCCAAGCGGTAGCCAGTAGAATGGTCACTGGCTTGCGGCATTTCTCTCATGACTCTCGTCTTTAAATCCTTGGTTTTTATCCACTTGAATCTGGAAGAATTCGTGATTATTTGGTCCCTACACCCTTTTTCTTCAACACAGGGTGTGTGCAGCAATCTACTACCCCGGTAGCTGATGATAGTCAAAGGGGTCACGACATGTAACTCTCTTTAAGCGCCGACTCTGGACCTTTTTCAAGCAACAGTCCTTTCACAAGGTTATCAAACACTAGAACGACTTTTCATTGGAAGTTATTAGTTGCTCTCATAGGGACCATTTCGAAGTGCTACCATAATGCCATCTACCTAGCATATTGTTTGATTAGTAATTCACTTTTTTCTGCTAGATTACTGTTCCACTACTTAACGTGACCTATAGGTCATTGTACACATTTTCATATTCCGCTTTATTTTTATATACAGTTTGCACCACTTCTCCTTGTACAAAATGAACATCACTTGTTTGAATTGATTCTGCTTAGCAATACACTTTTGGTGCACGCGTTTCGTCTCCTTGACGTTCCTGTTTCGTATAGATTGGGATTGTCAGTAGCGAGCTACTCAGCTACTGCGTTTTGAACTGAATATTAGCATTTGTATCATTGTATTAGGCTAGTCCCCCAAAAAACTACAGAGCCCGGATACAGACTGTTATCAAACAAAGCCCCAAAGGTCAGGAGGAACAACATCACCCAGACGAGAACAAACTCAAGAAAACCAAGTTACTCGCGCCACAAAACTAGAAACCCTAAAAAAGGACACGAAACCACTGAAACGGAGAATACTCGGAACATGAAACTCCCAGAATACCACAAAAAAGAAATCAGACTGAGAACCGCCCAAATACACGTGATTTTTCAAATAAGCACAAACCATAAACAGCGCACCATGCAGAACTACATACAAGCAAACAATCACAACGGAAAACACAGATATCATAAAACACCAAAAAACAAAAAAAAAGAAAAACGCAATCAAAACGGACAGAATAAAAAGAACAACGAACTCAAATGAAGAAAAGCTCCGAAACAACCGAAACAGCGACGAAACAGGAGAAAGCACAACGTCACAGAAGCGAAAAGACATGAAGCACTTACAGAACAAAAAGGAGGACAAAGAAACCGGGGTGCGAGAGTAGGGACGCCTCAACAGACAACGAAAAAAACGCCAAACATTAGCTGAACTAAAGAAAGACAAACAATCAACAAAACGATTCGTTTGATTCATTTGGCTCAACCATCGATATTCAAACGCTTTTACTCGATCGATCAGGGTGGGCGTGGGATTATTGTACATGGTCCTCATGAAAATTCCCATATGCTGTGTGCGTACCCAGAGGGACCATGTACACCAATCAAAAACGTTGAAATCTTAGGTAAATACCGATGCACAAACGTGTACCGATAATCCTGAGCGAAAGGTGTGTCGGATGCTGCACTTTGTGGGGCGCCCCACATATGCCTATGCGCATAGGCTTAAAGTACAAGATCCATTATGATCATAATGGATCATGTCCGGTGTAAACACGGTGAGCGCTCTAAGAACATCGATGTTCTTAGAGCGCTCACCGTGTTTACACCGGACCCATATGCATTGGCTCAAGACAGCTATGAAAGATTATTATTTCACTCGTTGTTTTCTTTCTAAAGACCCCTAAGACACTCCATAGCGACGCGAAATGTAAGCAAGGTACGTGAAAAAAGAACTACGTAATTTTTGAAAAAATACATTAAAATACCGGGCCATATAAGCATGTAATGAAGTGCGATGCACATTTCGAGTAATGGAAATGAACCGGCTCATTATTATACTCCATACGTTCTTATTTCGTGCCCGTAGTGGCATAAATGACCTCATACACCAGAATGTACTTCAATACATACATATACCTCGACCATGTAGCTATAGCCGACATCATCAGGGTGTATACACCCTGCTAGCACAATTAAGGTTAATTTGGGGTAAATCCCCAATTCGGTTTGATAGACCAATCCGGAGACCATTTAGGGATTCGCTAGGGATTTGATGCACCTTCCCTAATTTAACCCTAACGAGCGTTACATAACGCACTAGTCATCAGATGATGACTGAGACATAAGTGTTTTGGGTCGTTTGCTAAACAACAATAGGAATTACAGGCACATCAGCAACACCTAGACCTCTGACTCCGTTTTCCCATTCGCACCATCACATCAGACATCCGATGTAATCTCCGCCTTTTTAGCATAACGACGGGCTTGCAAATAGTCGTCTAAAAACATAAGACATAATCACAAAATCATCACCTATTGTGCTCATTACTGTCACAGATATCTTATCAGAGTCGGGCGGGGAAACCCAATGATCTCTCACAGCTGTGGTAAACTGGAGAGACGGGTAATTCGGCCACGATGCTATACCATCGTGTATCCACGTGGAACTCAATACCACGCAACAGGGTTCCTTATCCTCCAAGAAGGTTACAACACTGTACATCTGCAATGGAAGTTCTTTAATTGTTGCAATTGACATGTAATGGTTGATAAATCAAAGTGAGTTAAAGGTTATAAATCATAAACGACACTTTATTAATCTTAATATGACATGCTATTTACAAGTATGCAAAATGGGGATAAAAACAAAATGTGGATGAATGGGAAAGGGCAAACCCTTAGCAATAATGCAAGATGCACAAGCTATGAAAACGTCCGGTGGTAAATCATTTACAAGAAATATATGCAAATGGTGATAGGAAAAACTATGGGTTAAAAAAGGTCAGAATGTGGTAAGTGGACGATAACTCACAGAGCTATCGTCAGAATTGGGGTTGCATACATCAACGACTTTGCAAGGAACATCATTAATAAGGGCAACGTTGTTTTGGTAAGTGTTTGAAAGCAGAGAAGTTATCAAGTAAACCATGCGTGGCCACATCGTCGGCAAGATGTTCCAACGAATGCACGTTGTATACCATCTCTGCCTGACCATACAGCTTACAATAATTCAACAAAAACAGGTTCATTAATTGTGTAGCAAAGTCATGATAAGTAATACTAAGGGGTGACATAAAATATATATAAACACAGACAAATATAAAAAGTTCTTTTACTTATCTTTGTTCAAAATGTTCCGCAAACCGACAAGTCCGACATATAACAGAAATTGTCGACACTCCGTAGCTTTCCAAGCATTGAATTCTGCCAGTTCGCGGCACTTGCGATGGAATTCATAAGACGGACTTTCCCGGCACTCTAAAATATTTTCGTTTACGCGTTGGGGGGTTTGTGAGCCTATAAAAACGTTTCAGGAAACCGATCATGATGTCCAGTTATTAACCATGCGACGGACAACACCCACACACACAGAATGCATATAATCAGTGGGAAAAGTTGAGATCATATCGACGAAAAGCGACATAAATGGGGACAGGGATGTAGAGCGTGCGATGCGAAATGATGCATCTGTTCGAAAAGAACCGGTTTGCGGCGTGAACGTGACTTTCCATTCAAAGTAAAATCCTCGTTGGTAACACTTATCACAGCCATAGTATGCACAATGCCTACGTACCTGTTTACCGTACGAGCGAGCCGGTGTATCACAGATTACCGTTCGTAAGCTGACCATAGCGGGAACATTGTCAGTAAGTATGCCATTGCTTAGCACATCACGCAATTCTTGCGCTACCTCAAAAGGACTTACATTGACGTCTTTCGGTTTGCTGTTTCCTCCGTCCACACCAACCACAAAAGGTTCAGTTACGATCGGTTCATTCAGACGACAGAGAACAAGCCACCTTGTGGGTTTTCCTGCATTAGTTGGTGCAAGTGAATTTGAAGATATTGAGGTATATCTCACCTTCATCAAAGAAAGCATTCCCTATGAGCACAATCCCTTTTTCGACTCGTATCTTTGCTTTTTTTCAGGCAATCAATTCGGTTTAATCGTAATGGAAAAAGGGTCGTGTTCACAGCAAAAGCGTTTTTCACGCCATTTTTTTCCAGCCAATCGCAAAAAGAGGTTGTACGGACCAATAGCAGTTCGATGAAATGCACGCTCAAGTTAGCTGTTCGTGCCAGTATTTTCCCGCGATTATTGACCTGCCGTGCACCATCGTCCCATTTTAATCCCCACAACCTTTCTGTGGCCTTTCTCAAGATGCCATTTATAGGAAAACAACGTATATAAATAAGATATATAACGTGTATTAAAAGAAGCTTTTTATATAACATGTACAATATATTTGACGTTGATTTACATCGTAGTCCAAACCATTGTGTTTGTCCAAATCCAATGTGCATCTGTTTTCCTGGATAAGCAAGAATACTATGATGTTACCGCACACATACTTTATTTACGTCTTCAATATGTAGTGCGGTCGCATGTTGTGTAGACCATTTGTCCCTTGCGCAATGCATCCATCCTTTGCAGCATTCATTCAGTGTGTTGTCAGGGGTTGTAGCGTATTCCGTCCTCTTGTGTATCTGCCGTAGGTGCGTTTCGAATAAAGGCAATATAGCGGGTCTTACCTGGTAAAAAGGCTTTCAACTGTGTTCGTTTGAATGCGAATGTCTGATGTGCACCGGAGTACCTTACTTGTCTTGCGACCACCCTGGTCATTAGTCGTTCCATCATACTCCGAAGCAAATCTTCACTATTGGGGGCACAGATACCCCGAAATTAATCAGCCTAAAAAAACGTAATACAGTCACTAGTCTTCGCACTCATCATTGCGGAATGAAACTTTGCATCCAACATTTTTCTGTCGACTTCCTGCAACTACGTCACTGACGTCACACGTAGCGGCGAACACGGTTTATGTTTGTATGTTAACCGTGTTATTTATGTTATCATCCGTTCCATTGTAGTACGTAATACGTTCAGTTGTGCATTAATGCTATGAGATAGGTCTAAGGGAGAAGTGGGATACCTTTTGTCACCATTCAAATGTGGAAGTAACTCTCGTAAATCAGCCTTCGTTACTCTTTCTTCTGAATAATTACCTGAAAGCATTGAAAATGGAAGTAATGCTTTCTCACTGCTGTTGTTGTTGATAACTGTCTGAGCACCGTATGCTTTGCAGCCGATAGGTTTTTGGTGCTCGGCGCCGCATGACGGAACTGAATAAGTAGCAACAGAAGGTCAAAATATCCTTCTTTTTGTATTAAGGTTTCCATCGCTGTTATCGTCCGCAAATCTTAGTTGTTTACTGGTAACATGTCAGCCATCTATAGGGATCAACTTACATTGGACGTTTTAGAGGTAAACCCATGTTGATTGTGTCACCACTTGAAGGTGAGTTACCGGAAGTGTATCTCACTTCCATTGCCTTGGCATGTTCAAAGTCAACTACAAGGAAATGGTAATGCGCTCGGTATGAAGTAATCTTACTTACTTATAGTAACCAGTATGATACCTGGTAACTTTGGTTCGTCTGTTTTCGTCTGTAAGTGATTCCCTGCGTACTTGGAGTACGCACTTCCACGGAGTCGTGGAATGACCGCTGTTCTTTGGGCAGCGTCAAGCTTGATGCAGCTGATGATGGCAACATCTTCGTTGTCATCGGCCTTAATTTTTACAACGCAATAACACTTTCTTACGTCCATATCTGAAAGTGAGAAGCATTTCGTTAGTAGTGAGCAACATAATTCAAGTTAGCGGAAAGTGATGTATCATGTCCAAAGGTTTGCTGCGACCAGCATAAACGCCTATCATAAAACGACTGGTGATCGCAGACTTAACTAATCTACAAAGTACTGGAAATAACTGCAACTTCGACGACTTGAATAGTCTAACGCCATCGATGTGCAACTGGATGGCTACTTCGTTAACATTAATCAATGATGCATTATACGGCAAGCGTGACAGGACAGTTTGCAGGCCGAAGTGACCATAATTACCATCAGCTATCAACTTTGAGGGGCAGTCTCGCGGTGTACCCAACAAAGAATGCACGTCAGTTGGCATAGTCCTCGCTAAAATGTTGATTATTTGCAACAGGTCTGTAACTGCTTTCCTGGAAATGTCATATTCTGATACCCATTCTTTCAAACTTTCTATCATTTTGGACACTGTACCATATTCGCTTGAATCACATGCGAATGAGGGACTGGTATCACCTGTATTCCTGTAAGCAACTTCATCTAAAGAGAAAGTAAGATGTGAAGGAATGCTTACTGTTTCTCGGTACTGTCTTAAGGATGCCAGCTTCAACCCGATCACTGGAATCCGTCGCTAGCATGCGTTGCCGCTTCCAAAGAATCACAATCCTCTTCGATGATAACTGTATTGAATTTTTATGTGTTCGACGACCTTCATACATTTTAAGTTCGCTGCGATAAACAATAGAACAATACGCGTGAATCTAAGTTGAACACGTTATCCAACAACCTAAGCATATAAAGATGGACAAGTGAACAACCAGCACCTCACTTTGATAATTGAAGCATCAGGGCTTGTCAACAGCCGGTGTACGTATCGATCACAAACAGTCCGTTTCGACAGCTTCACTCGCTTACGAATAAATGCGTTATGCGACGCTGGCCAGAACCGCGCCATACGGCCCTACAGATCCATCTAATCGACAGAATTACACATAACAAAAACGTCCAACCGTGAGATCTGAATGACACTCACTGCGGCTTAGGACCAAGGCAACCCTAAGTTCACAAATAATTGTTTTTGTACACACAACACAGGTTTGAACCGGTTTATCGCGACGGCTTCAGCAAATTTTAAGAACCGTGGGTTGTGGTGGCGCACTGTGATGGTGAAGGCTGAGGTCAGGTCCACGTTGAGGCCAGTTGACAGGATGTGTCGTCCGATCGACGAAGCTGGGGGCTTACGATTCTCTGTTACTACAGTGTTCGGTTTTGAGACTTGTTTGTGAACCCACTTAGGTACATGTTCCTTCATCCTTGAGATCAATGACCTATCGGTTCTGCCTATGTAACTTTCTCCGCAGTTACATGAGAATTGGTAATCATAGTGTGATTTGGCGCCAATAGGTTCATCTCCTCTGATTGTAGGTACAGGTAACCTTCGAGTCTGATTAAGGACCTTCAATTCGGCCGCATTTTAAGTACGTTTCAACGAAAGGGCAATTCGTTCAGTTGTTCTCATTGACGTGATATCCCCTTCGAACGGCAGCCCAATATATACTAACTTCCTTGGGACCTCATCATTTTTACTGTTTTTGGGCCTCCATTCGCTGTGACGCTGAATAAAGCTTCTGGGGGTACCCATTACCTTCCAGAATCGTCTTAAGCATTTCTGGCCCTTGCTCAACACAATCGGGTGTGCTTATGCGGCGTACTCTGGTGAACAGTGTTTTCATTACACCTCGCTTATATTTCACCGCGTTGAAACTAGTGAAATGCATATACTGACCAGACCATGTTGGTTTCTTGTAAATGCCAAGTTTTATTGATCCGTCGGCCCTTCGTGTGATGAGTATGTCCAAGTAAGGCAGAATGTCATCAGCCTCTGGTTCACAGGTCACCTTGAAGTTGGGATGAACGTCGTTAAGCAGCAGGACAAATTGTTCAGACAGCTCTCGACTTTTCGCAATGACCAATGTATCATCCACATAGCGTCTGTAGTATGATAGTTGTGAGATGATACCAATTAGATACCCTTCTATCATGATCATGAAAAAGTTGGCGAAAAGGGGGCATAATGGACTCCCCATGGCTACTCTATCGATTTGTCTGTACGGTGTGTTCAGAAATTTAAAATTCACATTCTCCGTACACAATAAAAGTAACGTTTTCAGGTAATCACGGTTCTTAAATTTTGCTGAAGCCGTCGCGATAAACCGGTTCAAACCTGTGTTGTGTGTACAAAAGCAATTATTTATGAACCTGAAGTTGCCTTGGTCCTAAGTCGCAGTGAGTGTCATTCAGATCTCACGAGTGGACGATTTTGTTATTGCTGGTTTCTTTGTTCATACCCCTTAAGTATTGTGGACGTTAAGTTAGAGGTTTCCCGTGTTATTGGTTATTTAGTACTGACCAGCCAATACGAAATGCTAGCATCTACCAGTGTTCGTCTTCTGACTGTTTTGTTCAAACTACTGAAGGGATAAAACTGTTTTAAAAACCACACATATCGATCAATCCCCTCCACCTTGCATCACCCGGCGTTATATGGTAAAATTACAGAAACCTGATTAGACAGCTACACGACATCGAGCAGCAGCCGTGCGTGGGTGGCAACATCCAGCCACACTCAACTAAACAGCGACTTTAATTTAACTGTTTATTACGCGGAATTTTCCGCTGACTGTGTGCACAATTCCTTTTTCCACATGTATTTCCGCTTTTTTGTCAAGCGGACAATCAGGTGTAATCGTTGGGGAAAGGGGTAGTGTCCACAGTGAAAGCGCTTTTCACGCCGTTTTTCAGCCAATCACACACGGAGGTTGTACGGACCAATGGCAGCTCAGTAAAACGTACGCTTAAATCAGCTGTTCTTGCCAGTATTTTCTCCCGTTTATTAACTTGCCGCATAGCCTTATCCCATTTATATCCCACACACGCCCTGTAACCTTAAAACCTAGTCAACCGTTAGAATACGGCCTTTCTCAATATGCCATTTAAGGGAAAACAACTGGTATAATTCAGACAACATATATTAATGGCAAATATTTACACAACATGTACAAAGTGTGGAACGTTAATTTGGATTCAGGTCGAAAGCATTCTGTTCATCCAAATCCACAATCCGTATTTTTTCCTGAATAAGTAAGAATGCCGTCATGTCACCGCGCACAAACCTGACTAACGTCCCCACTTTCTCGTGCGCACGGATTTTGTGTATATAGTTAGTCCCTTGCGCAATGCAACCAACCTTTGCAATATTCATTAAGCATGCTGTTAGGGGTGGTTGCGTATTCCGTTCTCTCGTGTACTTGTCCTAAGTACATACCGAATGAAGGCTACATGGCAGGTCTTACCTATTAAAAAAGCCTTTAATTGTGTTCGTTTGAATGCAAACGTCTGGTGTGCACCGGAATAGGTGATTTGTGCGGCCACTGCCCTGGTCATTAGTCGTTCTAGCATCCTCCTAAGTAGGGCTCCAGCATTGGGGGCACTGATACCCCGAAAGTAATCAGCCTATAGGCAGAAAATTAGCCGATCAGTAATCTTCACGCTCACCATTGCGGATTGGAACTTGGAATCTAACATTTTCCTATCAATTTCCTGTAATTGTTTCACGGATGTCACAGGTAAAGGCAAAGAAGGTGTATGCTTGTTTGCCAGTCGCGTGATTTCAACTGTCAACCGTTCCACGGTTGCACGTAACGCACTCATCTGTACACTAACGCAATGAGATAGCTCTAAGGGTGTGCATGAGGTACAAAATGCATTTCCTCACCATTCAGAGATGAACTCAACTGTTGTAAGTCAGCTTTAGTAACCGCTTCTGGCAAGACATTTCCTGCAAAAAATATAAACCGAAGTATTTTTTTCTCACTGTTGTCGTTTTGGATTATAGTCTGTACACCGTATGTTACGCTGCCGATAGGTATTTGGTGCTCCGTGCTGCATTGCGGGACGGAATAATTGACGGCAGTAGGTGCAAACTTTCTTTTTTTTGCACTAACTTCTTCATCGCTGTCATCGTCTGGAAGACGTGGTTGTTTACTGGTAAAATGATACCCAACTGAAAGGACAAACTTACACTCGGCGTTTTTGGGGTAAACCCATGTTTATTGCGTCATCACTTGAAAGCAGATTACCGGAAGCGTATCGGACTTCCATTTCCCTAGCATGTTCGAAGTCAACTGCAATAAAATGTTGGTAGGTTTGATATCAAGTAATCTAACTTACTTGTGGTAACCAGTATGCTAACTGGTAACTTCGGGTCGTCCGATTTTGGCTGCAAATGGTCACGTGCATACCGGTAGTACGCACTTCCGAATAGTCGTGGAATAGTCGCTGTTGTTCGCGCAGCATTAAGCCAGCTGCTGCTAATGACGGCAACATCCTTGTTGTCGTCGGCTTCAATTTTAACCACACAGTAACACCTTCTCCCGTCCATATCTGAAAATGAATAGCACTTCGTTAGTTGTGGTTAAAACTGTTCAGACTAACAGAAGAAGAATACACGGACTTGTTTCATTGGTTCATGTTTATTAATGTTTTGTTGAACGTATGTAAAAGTGGAATAACAAATGAACTGGATGACAATGAAAATAAAACGCATTTACATAGTACGTCAGAAAAAAGTACACGATACAACTGATTGTTGGCGCCGCTTACCTGAAATATGTACAACAGAGAAGGTGCAATGCCATGCACCGAGAAGTCAGTAATACTGATGAGTAGTAGGGGATTTGGTTAATTTTCAAGTTGAACATCACCCACAATTGATCGCAGCTCTCGCATCCCCATAGACTTTCCAGTCGGCCCTGATCATTACTCACAAGCGAAAGTGGTTGAGCGTTCACATATGATAATTCGGTCGTGCCTAACGTGAGGTCAATGGCGCAGTGGTAAACACGGTTGCCTCATGAACAGCATGTCCGTGGTTCAAGTCCCGGCAGTGGCGATGATATGCACTACTGACGAGCTCTAATGAGAGCGAAACTCGAGTCTAGTGCTTCTTTTCGAAAGGGGCCGACTGGAAAGTCTATGGGGATGCGAGAGCTGCGATCAATTGTGGGTGATGTTCAACTTGAAAAGTCAGTAATAGTTTGGAAACGCTTACAATACAGAACTGGTTTGTTAGGGTCAACATTATCAATGTCAGCAATAACGTACGGCAGGTTGCGTGCAATAACTACATTATTGGGACCGTTGGTAAAAATAAATGCATTGTTAGGGCACAATGGTACAATGAGCAAACTTTGTCAAACTTACGTTTGCTCAATAAGACGTAAACAACCTGCTTCATAAGCACTTTCAAAGATACCGTATACACAATTATTTAAATGTGTGAAAACTCGCATATTTAATTCAGAAACAATTGCGCACAGAGGTATAATGTTCGTGCAGGAAAGAACACGCCCAAAAAAGGACCGATGCACTACCAGCAACTCACCTTGATAATGAAAGCCTCAGGGCTTGTCAAAAACCAGTGCACGTATCGATCAGAAGCAGTTTGCGTCGACAGCTTTACCAGCTCACGAATGAATGCATCATTCGACTGCGGCCACAACTAGGCCATACGACGCAACGGTTTCATCCAATCGACAAGCCCACACGTATCGATCGGTCCCCTCCACCCTGCATCACCGAGCCATGCACGGTAAAATTGTTGAAACTTGATTGGACAGCTCCGTGACATAGGACATCGACGATGCGTAGGTTGCAGCATTCAGCCAATCAAAATTCAGCGGCGTGCTTACACTAAGTTGACCCTTTATTACGCGGAATTTTCCGCTGATTGTGTTCATATGAGAGGCATGTGTACATGCCGCTCATACATGCACATCAAACAGCTGTTTGCAACTCTCCGTTTTTGTTGCGATTTAATGTTAAAATTTAAAGGACAACAACGTGACATTCGGATTTATTCAGCTTTTTTGTGATCGTCACGAATTTACTTTCGGTTGTAAGGTTCTACTAGTCCGACGTTGTTTGATCTGGTCTTTGCGGTTCACGCACTCAAGTGTGCCAAGGTGTGATTTTCACAGCTGTCAGCGTTCCTGATTGGTGTTACTGGTGCATTTTAGGACAAGGATTGTGCTGTCACACTATTTGTTCGGATATTTCCATAAAGGTCTGTCATTCTGTGTGTTCCGGAGATTTCAGCGCATCTGACTGGTAGATTTGGTCCATTTGGGCACACACAACGTCCTATACTTTTCACTAAGGGGCATTTAGGATCATGTACGATGATCCAGCGGCGATACTTTCACTTACTTTCCAACGATTGATGCTGAGCAAGAAAAACCGGCTGAATCTAGAAATCTTTGGCCTCTGCCTCGAACCCGTTTATCAATCGCTGAAAAAAGGGCAGAGACCTGAATTACCCAGATCCAATCGGTTTCTTTCACACAGTGTCAAGCAAAAGTTTGTTGACCTGAAAAGCAAACATTCGAAGCAGGGTTTAGCGTGGCTCTGACTTCCGCTCGATTTCAAGAGTAATTTGCACAGGACAAAGTGGCTGCTGTCCATCGGGCTCATACTTTGCTCGTCACAACAGCGTTTCATCTGGGAGAAATAAGATAATTTCTTCATAACGAAAACTTTTTATTTAAGTATATGCGACGACTAAGAAAGAATAAACCTTCGGCTCCTTCTTTGCGACTGTCCAACAGGAAGACTGTATCCGACTCCCTAGTTGTGACCAAGTTATTCAGGGGATACTACTTGGCAGTCTACAACGTCGCACCACCAAACTGGCACCCCATCCTATCGCTGCAGAACTTCCGGCAACCACTCGTTACCGCTGAGTTTTCTGTGCTAAAAGTTGAAGACCTTTTAGTCAAGGTTAATACATACAGTGCAACGGGTCCTGCTGAGATCCATCCCAGACTTCTCAAAGAAGCAGCTGCTAGTCTGGCAGAACCCTTTCGTAAGTTGTTTAAACAGACACTCCAGTTTAGCATTCTCCCTAGTGCATCAAACGAGATGACGGTCACGCCCATATTCAAAACGGGCGACCGGCACTCTCCGATTGGCTATCAGCCAATCAGCCTTACAAGCATTCCGTGCAAAATAATGCAGCACCCACTAAAGCATGCTATCCTCAACCACTTATGCAACCACCTTTCTTCTTCTACCCAGCATGGATTCCTTCCTAACCGGTCACGCATAACAAATATGTTTACTTTCATGGATAGTCTGACGGAGGCCACAAACAATGGCCTCACCTCAGATGCTATCTCCTTTTACTTTGCCAGGGCTTTTGACCATGTTCCACATGGCCCTCTGAAACACAAACTGGAAGCCTATGGTATTCAAGGGAGGTTGTTCGATGGATTGCCTATTTTCTCTATAATAGAACTTTTAGGGTAAAAACCGGATCAGACCTTTAATTTCTGCGGAAGTTCCTCAAGGGTCAATACTAGGT
>JTDE01005410.1:30295-44748 GCA_014338405.1 Paragonimus skrjabini miyazakii
ACAATCTTCCGGACAATATTTCCAGCAACACCCTTCTACCCACCGACGACCTAAAAATCTGGAATACCACTGATCTTAATGCACTACAGATTTATCTTGATGTGCTTAAGCGCTGGTCGAACGATTGAAGCCTCCCATTTAATAACAAGTGCGCGTATATGATACTCGGTGAGGATTCTGGCAATGCCTTCGTGATTCATAATGCGTCCAGTACGGTAGACATCATGGAAATCGATTTGAAGAAAGATCTGAGCATCTGATTGTCGTCTAACATATCGTTCGCGTATCCCCACGAGATGACGGCAAAAAGGGGATTTGTCGCTCTTAGGATGATTAAACGCAGTTTCCCCGGCATAGATAATAAAGCGTTTCAAACCTTTTACTGGATTTATATATGATCGCTTATCGAGTTTGCTAATCACATCGTGTATACCGGCCTGAGGAAAGATATACTCGCTGTTGAGCATGTCCGGCATGCAGGTAGCAAACTATTAACGGGCCTAAAAAATGTCGCGTACGAGTCTCGACTTGAAATTCCTGATTTGTGTCCACTTGAATTTCAACTCCTCGGGGATTTACTTTTCACACGGCTTTTTATAATAACGAATGACGACGGCCTGCGAGCACATATCCGGAGGCTTTTCAAGCTCCGTCTTCAAACATTTCGTAGACAGCAGTTATTTTCCTATAAGGTTATAAACCATTGGAACAGCTTTCCTTCTGGTGACGCTAGCAACGCCTGTGGAGATCGATTTAAAGTATTGCTTGATTCTCACTTACTTGAAACAAATTTATGCGAGTACTCTTATTCTGTTATCAGTATTTGCTTTGGTGATTCAGTGATTGATACACAGGTTCGAGGTAAAGACCTAGAGTACACGGATTCAGTCGGTTGGCCTGAAACGTAAACGTTGAAAACAGGGTGTAACATCACTCTTGTGGATTACAGCCCGCGAGCTCTGAGGAGAATCTTTACTTGTACAAGTTCGCTGATTTATCGCCTGCACCTCACGTCCTTCGAGTTCCCCGTTAACATATGCCTGGCGAATAAATGGGAACGGTCATCGAGGAGACGACGTGTTCTTTGCGAAAGGGATGACCGAACAGAGAAAGTGCACAATTTCTTCGACACAAATGTCATCCAATTTCTGATTTGCTCTTTGAAACGCACGGTAGTTCTGGTCCATAGAGTCATTATCAAGAAAAAAATGAACCTAGGTAGTTTCTTAATCCGTTAAAATCAGTCTGATTTAGATTTCGAACTATGGACGTTTTTGCTGGTTGTAGTAGCCAGTGGCAGATAGGATAAAAAACGAGCTCCGAATGACGTATACAAATTGGCGCTCTTCTGTGCTATGGATGGAGGATTTTGACGTACTACATGCCACAGCTTGCAATTCAAAGCCCGGAACTTCACATGTTTCTTCCGGTGACAGTTCTTAATCCTGGACGGTTTGAACTCGAAAACCAGCCAACCCTGTGACAGTTGGTTGTACGCCCTCCTAACTAGACTGTGTTTCGACGGACGAGCTGTATACGGTCAGTTTCATAGCGGTTTCTGAAACTTTTGGACTCACTTACCGCGGTATTGGTCAGTTCTAATTTACCCACATAACGTAGCTACCCCAGTCGGCATGTACTTGTTGGTGGGACTCATGCCGATCAGACTTCAAGGATAGAAATCTTGAATGTCACTTCGCGGCCATAGGGTCGTATCTCAGTGAAAAAGTGTTATGACGTGGTCAGAGCACTACCGCTGGCAGTGTTATGATTAATTATTCTACGTACTTTGCCCAAACCCAAGAGACCAGATGTATGAAGCAGGACGGACAACATTCTTAAAGCGAAGCAAGCGGAGTAAAAACGATGCCTGCTCGCGCAAAGTTCTCATGGTCATGAATTCTACAGTTTTGAGACCGTCAGCAACGAACAACTCGAAAGTTTTATAAAGCCGTACATTTTGTATGGGTTAAAGGATTCGATGATTAGCTCACCGATAACCTTGAAGGGACAGCACACGCACTAGCCAAGTGCTACGGCAAACTGTTCTGCTCTGTGCGACCAGAAGTAGCTAACGACCAACATGTTTCCACTTTGAAAGAATACTTTAAGTGTTGCTGCGCTTCATAGATGAACATGTGGAATCCCGATTATTAAAACTGTCTCTGAGAAATCTCCCGCTTTTGATAAGCATTCACTCAGAGTGCTTGAATAATGTGCATGCGTCCTGTCGTCATTATTAGCCAAGTTATCTAACATTTCTGTGAGAAGAAAAACCTCTGACTTGGTGCAAAACGTACACAGTGTCTCCAACATTCAAATCAACAGATCACGTAGCCAAAAAAAAAACTATAATCCGGCGTCACTACTAATTTTATGGACAACCTGATTATTGATGACAAACGGGACTTCCTGAAGAGTTCGCAACAGTCGTTAACGTCTCAAAACGCAACTCACCAAAGGATGTTGAAACACATTTGGTATAGAATGCATGAGTATGGTATTATCTCGTAGGTCATTGATGCTGATTCGGCTGTTAGGCATTTGTAGAGACCGCAAAACTGCGTACGAGCAACTAGTGGACACTTAGCAAGCTTTCTCCCTGTGTGTTTGTTGATGAAGATGTGGTAACCTCTGATGCTTGTGGCATAACCAGTGAAGTGTTGAAGTTGCGACGCTCAACGCTCTTGGAACACCCCTTTCTTTTCCTCCCATTGACAGTTTGTGGATGAATCTCCTGAATGTTTCTTCATCATTAAGGTCCAATACTGTTAACTTCACCACTGTCATGTTTTTTAGCCTTGGAAGTAACAGTTCTGCTGCAGATCATTGCAACCTTCACAACAACATTGTTCTTCGTCATCAGTAAACTGGCCGGGACCGTGACACCTGGCATAGTTGCTTTACATATCGGGACTTTTACGTTTATCTAGACTGTCCTACTCTGCACCTGCAGCTAATCGATCGTTGAGGATGATAAGATCAGGTTGTAACGTTCTGAGATGGCTAGTTCTCCGGACGATTGAACCTTGTAGCAGCGCGACTGTTTCTAGAAATAAGACACAGAAGGTCATTGTCGCAAATCAGAAATAGTGGAGAATCGAGCACAGGCAATTGAGGACTCATGCGGAGATCACGAAGTAAGGAGATTAGTTTGCTCCGTCTTTAAATCTAAAACCGCATCTTTGTGTATGCATATATATATGTATGCCTAGTAATTGGTTTAAGCTCAGGGTTGCCTTCGAGGTACACGGTGTAATGACTTTCACCTGGATCGGTTTCTTGATTGGAGAAGGTTCAGCCGATCAGTGTTCACGCACGGACTGTTACAGACGGAATTATAGTCAAACTGGCACCAATTAATCATACACGGCGATTAGCTGCTGTTTACTGCGTATTTAGTTCGCACAACCGAGTTGCTAGATGCAAGGTCCTGGAACAACAGAGCAACAAGCTGGTTAATCAAAGCGTGAGGACGCCTGTCGCTTAGTAGCAGTTGTAAATACCGTTGTTCTATGAAAGGTGCTGTATTTCCACAAAACTGGGATTGCTTAGAGCTGCTCCGATTCCTCTTCTGATTTATCTCGATTAGGCAACATAGTACGCGACACAATGCACCGCGAATAATATAGAAATTTATCTGCTTGACATTCCTTGCCCTTGAGAAGGTAATTATAAAGTGGGGGTTGCAGCACTTAAGGTGAGAAAGAACCTAAATGTGAGGCTTCTCAACCGTCTTATAAAACCGGGCTTTATGTGAAACTGCTACATGTGTATGTAAATGAGGTTACCATAAACTAACTGTAACCTCTTTCTGCGTAAGCTTGTCTATCTGGTTTCGGCCTGATCTGAGTCCCTTTTTGGAATTTGTCTAACTTCTTCTGTATTGCGTTAACTCTTCTTTCAACTGAGTATGAAGTAACAATAAACGCAAAGCATAGACTTGGCTGGTCCTCAAAAAACACGACCAACGCTCTTGATACTCCACTTCATATTGGGTGAACCTAATGTCAGGTGTTCGATCAGTGTATCAAACAATTAGAACATGAGTCTGAGCGGCATTCAGTAATCTTAATTTATCCAAATAACATTTCTTATTCTAAAAAGAATCAGTATTGTTTACATTAATGGCCCCCTATTTGACAAGTATAGTTCTTTTTTACAATTTTTACTCAAACAGTTCGGTTAGTTCAGTCCGAAATGCGTTCAGATAGGTTGTTTTCAACACCTCCTTTTTATAAACATATGAGTCGTAGCTGCTCATCGCCGTTTCTAAATAGCCGGCCTCAGTTGACTGCGGTTCCGTTTACCTCAGACTATGCGTGAGCCATAACTTATGGAATTTTCTATACTAAGAAAATTGCCCCTGTCAAAAAACGGTTTGTACAAACCATCTATCTCACTCGGTTAATTGTTCCAAAGTCACTTGAAAACCGAGTAGGCTTGAATTACTTGATTCCAAAGTTTGTTTGCTCCATCAAAAGCACATGTGGCACTGACACATGCACTAACAATTTTCTACAATGTAGTTGACTAAACAGAGTTATGGTACAATAGTTGACCTTTGTCTGGAATAAGAATATAGTGGCGCCACAGTCGTTTTACAGCCCTGAAAATTCGGACACGTGCCTCCATATTCAGAGCTGTTCGATCGGTGCGGCCAAGTGGTTTAGAGGGAATAGGGATGTTGTCGAGTTATACTCTACTTCTTTGTGTTACCAAGACTAATGTTCAACACACGTACCCCATTGTGATGAGCTGTTGGTATTGGTCGAAGATGTCCCTAACGAAGTACTCCATTATTCGACTGCTCCACCTCTTCGTTTTCAAGATTACCGTAAGGACAATGTCAAGTATGCATATTATCGAGATGTCCATCAGTAGGGTTTGTGCGTCCGTAATTCTTTACGCGCGTGCGCAGTTTGGGTGTTATCTTTTCGGCATACAAGTTCTTCTAGCATTGACGCTAATGCAACCTTGAATTTACTGAATATGCACACTTACATAATACGGTCGTTTACATAAAAATCGATTTTTGTTTTTTCCTTATGCTTTGCGCGAAGATGACAACATATATGTGCAGGAACGCTTGATCATACGACCTGTTTGTAGTAGCTTGTTGTTGAACGTAAAACATGTTGTCTCAATGTTCACTGATAATTCCTCTGGCATTTATATGCAACACTTAATATATGAACTTGTAAGCAGCAGTTTAATTTCACTAAAGATTTTTACATTTGGATTTGTTCCGCTGTGTTCCCCTTCAAATTACAAGTTAGAAAATCTCGAACCAAGATGTTGTCGGCCTGAAAACGCAAGAACCTCGACTTTCAAACCGCCATTCACACGTTCTGGGGACTGATTTGAAAATATACTGACTCAAGGAAAAATATTGGACATTAGACATGTCTGCCGGTTAGATTTCACACTGGTCACTTTTGCCTGGTGGTATGTACGACGACTATTTTTGAAAACACTTACCGTTGGTTTGTACCGATATGTTTTGGTACATCAAATGGAATTTGCCTCATTCCACTGCAGTTAATTTCAAGAGTGTAGGATATATAAGGAGATTTTCAAGTTGAACATCACCCACAATTGATCGCAGCTGTCGCATCCTCATAGATTTTGCAGTCGGCCCCTTTCGAAAAGAAGCACTAGACTCGAGTTTCGCTCTCATTAGAGCTCGTCAGTAGTGCATATCATCGCCACCGCCGGGACTTGAACCACGGACATGCTGTTCATGAGGCAACCGTGTTTACCACTGCGCCATTGACCTCACGTTAGGCACGACCGAATTATCATATGTGAACGCTCAACCACTTTCGCTTGTGAGTAATGATCAGGTTGCCCGATCGTCTCGAAATGGAGACACAGTTACTGTCTGTTAACTCCAATCGATAACCCCGCGATTAGGACTTCCTAGACAGGTCGAGATCTCCGATCTCATTAAACCTGCTAGGCCGACTGCAAAATCTATGAGGATGCGACAGCTGCGATCAATTGTGGGTGATGTTCAACTTGAAAATTAACCAAATCCCCGACTACTCATCAGTAATATAAGGAGATATTATGTGCTGTGGCTGTTTGCCATCTATCGACAAAACTGCTAACGTGTGGTTGCTGTCATAAAGATCAAGGCAAGTGTCGTTTGATATCGTCTAGTTGCTCGAGAGAGATGTTCGTTACGTCTACCAAACAATATCACACGGATTTCATACATGAAAGCAATGAACAGAGTTTAGACGAGACCCAACTGAGATTAATCTGGGTTTCAACTTGATTCGAACCAGGATCTGCAACAACATGCCGGAATGCGGCAAGCGCTGTAGGAATTGAACTAGGTAGCCACGCCCGGTTTCACAAACTTCATACCTAGACTCAGTTACCCAAATTATCCAGTCTGCTCAATTAGTTATTGGTGATAAGCATAATGCCGTTCCGAATGCGGTAAGTTATTGTTGTTGATAAAAAACTTGACGTCACCACGTGTTGAAGTCAATAATTTGTGATTTCATGTTTGATAATATGAGAATATTTTGTAAACCAATCTGTTCATTTCGTGAAATACAACAAACTGTTGTGTTGTGCATATAAAGATCATTGGACAGTTTGTGTCTGACCGTTTTGCAACATGTTCCGGATGTATACAAACATTGTATTTTAAGTTAACACTGGAGATAGTATGGTTAAGCCACTCGTAGGCTAGTTGATAGGCTTTACGATCTCCGATATTTGATACTTGCCAGACAATATTTCCTCATCGAGCTAACAACCACTGGAACGACCTCTACTCTGAAGCTTTTTGTTGCTACCTTGTGTTGTTAGACACCCGTTTTCTCGAAGCACGGTTTGGTTTCGAGTTTTGTTTTTGACGTTTAACGTGACCTACAAGAAAGACGTTGCATTGTCTTTTTTTTCCACAGTCTACTCTGCAGTTCGGTAGGCACAAGTTCGATGTCAACAAAGTCAGCCGACTAGATCTGGGTGATTTAGGCCGCTAACCTTGAACCTTTGCGCTAAGTTCCGAGGCCGACAGAATGACTCACTGCTTTGTCTTCTACTATCCCTTCTAATCATCAACTGTCTTTGTCAACATGTGTTTCAATAGCTTCATTTTCGCAGATGACAGTGACATCTTCTCTTGTGGTCGATTTATCGGATTACAATCCATTACACTCTTTCTTCTACTGGTATTTCTGTTTTCTGCCCCAAAAAATTAGACTGAGTATCTTCGTTTACTACTTTTACCAGGAGCTCCTGTCAATGATTGGTGGAAAGCTGCTAATTAGTTGGCTCTACTAAATTTATGAGTCTGCACGCCAGTTACATCGGGTGGTACACGAGTACCACAACGTATTCTATGCCACTAGTTTAACCAGACAACAGACATACAGGAATACTCGATAGTTCATTAATAACGAAAGAAAACATATATCGCAAGACGTTAACATTTGGTTCGGTCTTCTCAATCATAAACATGAAATACTAAATTATATGCAACCTACCAGTAACCACAGAAACAGACATCATCAGATTTTACGCGAGAAAAGTGTTATCAAGTTCAAGCAGGCAGTCGATGATTTATGCGCACATCAGGCAGAACCCATTAGTCGGCCATTATACCCGTGTTTTTCCACTTTTCTCTCCATCTGTTGAATGGGTTGAGATTGATGTCATAATTCCCACTCTGTGGATCACTGTTCAGCAAATTTAGATCTAGGTGTCGTGTATGATCTGAATACACTCCAATTTTATACGTGTTGGAACGTTTTTTGACTGTTGTCTTTCTTCTTAACAACCTGATAACTTCCATTGAGCTATTGACGAATATATACCACAATGCCATTTTACGCCAGGTCAACCTGGGCTAATAATCAGTCAGTTGGCGAGTATATGACTGAACCATTACATCAGACTCGTTCGTCAACGGAACGATCTAATTTTTAAGCTTACGCCACACGGATTGCAATGAACCGGAGTGAAGAAAGACTGGACATTCTATTCAAACAGATCAGTCCCACCAAGCCTTCTTCGGAACATTATAAGGTGCTACCGATCCGGCGGATTTATGACTTGTGTAGACATCTCGCCTGCACAATGCGCCTCTGATAGCACAGTGTTTTGTCGAGTAGCTCCTCTTGAGTAGTCTACGTGATTCGATGTTTTGGTTCGAGTGGTCTTTGGCTGGTCACAGAACACTCGACAGATCAATCTGAAGACGCGAGCAGAATTGACGGGATACGCATTTTCAAGCTCAGTCCTTCCAGTGATTTTTGATAAAAATTCCAAACATGAAAGTTTTGGGGCTACTTTCAAGCAACCATAGTTTCGGCCTTATTGCACACACAGTTGATAATTCCGTGTTCATATAAGGTTGCTTATATTTCCAAAAAATCTGATGAACAATCTCATTTTAGTAGAGATCTACGTTGTCCAAACAATGAAACATCGCCGTCATTTTCAGATATTGTGCAGTCCTTGTGAGTACTATGGCTCATTGTGCTACTTGATCATAAAGCAGTATATGAGAAAACGAGCAAAAATGCATAAACTAAAAACTGGGCATAATATACTGATATTTCTGCACAATTAGAGTCAGCATCCTCGTGCACATACCTTACCGTCGAATGTCACACTTCACCGCGCCGGTGAATGTTCCCGGTCAGCTGCATGGATGGTGGCGTACTTTTCAACATAGAAGAGGGCATCTACCGACTTTGTTAAGTGGGGTGGCCGAGGCTTTCGTAGCTTCTGACCATCTCAGTGTCCTACCATCTTCTGATTTATTCCAACCGGTAGCAGTCGCCCTGGGCAATGCACTATGCAGCAGACGCTCGTTTCACATGCAAAATACGCGATTCAACCGATTCTGTCCATTCAATTGTGTTGATATGACTTAATCCTATGGGATTAACCGAAAGGATTTCTTAGGAACACGCCCACAAAGTTACACTTCTCGATACGAGATGAGAGGAAATATGAAAGCCCGGAGCTTGTTCTAGTTATTCTATTCATTGAATGCACGGCGCTAGTTCATCTGGCGCAGAAAGCGAGCAACATACAAGTGAACGACCACTGATAATGCAAAAATCACTAAATATGTTTGGACTGAAGCAGAAAAGATCTTCGTCATAATAAGGAGTTGTTCAACGAATTTCGTTTGCTAAAACAAGTCTGCTTGGGTAATCGCGACGATTTTCCCGTCATATGATAGCAATCGACCCTCTGTCTACGAACAACGGGTGTGCGCAGTATAGGTGTTAAATTTTTGACAGGGTGTAGGTGGAGCAAAGGAAATCGGCTCATACGACGTTAGCGTTCACAAAAGAGTCGGCCAATAGAATTCATTTATTGGAACCGTTTGTGTTTCGGTGATTTGTCTCAGGGGATACCCAAGTAATCTAAATTGTTCTGTTTCGCATTTTACTCATACATCCGCTTGTATGCATTTGCACCGAATCGATCTGAGTTCATGTGACAAATATAGGCATCACAAAACCTTTTACGCGTGGAATAAATGGATTAAAACGTGGGCACGAATGCAATTTCCAACTTCGATGGTTTTATTCCTGCGTTTTATATCACAGCGTATGCTGTGTAATGAACAAAATGGCTAATGAGTAGTACATTGAAAAAAGCAAGTCGCGCGACGAAACTAATGACACTCCTAAACGTTGGGATGACTGGAAACTGGGAACGACGATTGATAGTAAGTAAACATATTGTACTGGCCATATCAACAAAAAGATTAAGGCCGTACTACTGAGATCGAACGCAGCAACATGTCCATCGTGTGAGATAATGTTTATGTTCGTTATGGCGTCCAGCAATGGGAATTTGATAATATGAGGCTTCGCAGGTTAAGCGTCTTTTGCGGCCGTCGCGCATTTAAGTGTTCGTCATTAGTACATGATCAGAGAATATTAACACTGCGGAATAAAATATGGCGTCAGAACATTCACCCCTTTAACCGACACCATATACCGACTGTCCACTCTAAGTGGGTTCATACTTTCGGCAACATAATGTGGTTGGATTAATACGTTCATCAGCTTGCTAGACTAAGTTATTCCAAAAACGTACTGTTTAACCCTGTTGATGGTTTCTTTGTGTGTTCAACACACACCGCCTTCGTAACACACGGAATGCTATTTCTCAGCATGTAGAGGGCATCTTAAAACTTTCAGGTAAGTGTAGGAAAGCAAAGGTGGGGCGATTTTTAGAGATTATGACATTCGAAACCAGCAATAAAATACTTCACAACAACTCATCACCAGATGGTAGATGTTACTTCATCTTTCCCGTTCATGAAAGTGATACAGTATAATATATGTGCTGCGTGGGTGACGACGACTATATAAACGATTATTTTTGGGTTTCAGTCTACGGGGTGAATACTATAGGTTCCACTACAGACGACCAGCCGGAATCAACAGATAAGGCACATACTTGGGCTGACTACAGTAACTAGTTAGCGTTGCTTTGAAGGACACATACAATACTTGGTTACAACTACGCCATGTCACAAAGAACGAACTGAGGAATCAACAATGCGACCTGCTTCCATGACGTCTTGTTTTGGTGAAATCAAGTTTCTCTCACCGCTGTCTCGTACCTTCGCGGCCATCACCTATTTTGGATCAGGTTTGTACAGTTGTTATCGTAGACTTGTGAACGTACTGTTCAAGGGAAGCAAACGCTTTTGTAGTAAAATTGACCTGAGTTGGAAATTTCGGCGTTTCTTGGTCCACTCATAATTTGCAACTGGATTACGTGTGGTATTGTGAAATAGACTTGTTGCTCACGATCATACCTTGCGGAAATCCTTTTATGTTGATCGAACAGATTGACGAGGAGTGATTGAATATATGCCAAAACAGTTAGTCTACTGCTAACTGAACCGTGAAAACAGGTCATATTGTTGAACTGGCCATTTCGTTTAACGCGTTACTGCTTAGGGAGAAAATAAAAATACCCGCGTTTCCTGTAATAGAAATAATCGGAGTCGAGCTCTACGTGTGTGAAAACTGTTGGTTCAGACAAATTGTGTACACTGGAATTGATGACGTTAACTTCTAGTTGGGGACTCATGACGAGTATACAACAGTGACCATTTTTGTCGTTGGTATTATGAACACAACAAACATATTCTAATGCTACACGTTCGCGACTGAAAAAAAGTGATCAAAATGTTAACGTCTCGCAACATGTCCTCTTTCGTTATTTATATCGCATATTACCAAAATCGACAAGTTTGCACAATGTACTCGATGGCACTTTACTGCATCTTCACAAAGGCATGCTGCAAGTATCACTGGTCATATAGAATAACCAAAATGTTCACCAATGTTTAGAGGAGTGAACTTGCATACGGAAAATAACACTGTGGACGTATCAGGTCAGTGGGAGTTTGCGATTGTGACAGAGACAGATGATAGTCAATTCACGTTGCTCATATAGGGGAAAGATGTCTTTTGATAGACAGAACTTCTGGAATGGATGATTACTGGTTGCGTAGACAGTCTTGAAAGCCTAAATGGTGTGGATTCTCTCTCGTAGATTGTTACACAGTCGATGAAGCTGGCTGTCAGTTCAGTGATGATTGAGAAAATAGCGTGAAGTTTTGAGTTTTTCAGACATTCAGCTTATCTCGGAATATGTACATTCATTAGACAACGGTCGTATCACAGTATTTTCATTGGTCAGTTCACTTTTAATATGTCACGAGCTGAAGTGTCTGTAACCGGTAGTGCTTGAGTCTGAGTTGTGTTGCAAACTTCTATGGGGTCAGTAGCGCTTCTCGGATAGGCGATTGCGGGATGACGCACATTTTCAGTGCAGTTGTCGGTACCTCGCCGTTGAAATATGGTTTTGACTATTTCTTACTTAAAAAAGATATAGGTAGTCGTCATCCCTGCAACTACCAATGAGCTAATGGTAAATAAAGCAACTTTATATTGATTTAAATCATCGGACAGTTATATTTTACCACATGGATGATGACGAATACACTCGTAAAAGTTGTAGCTGAAACAACATGTGAACACTCGCATTACTCTCGTGACTTCTATACCGTGGAATCACTGTGTTAGATAAACGTGATGAAATGAAGATGCTGCGCCGGCTACTTAAACGGGAACGTATCCTGGTAACCAAAGTTGCGCAGTGATACAGAAATTCGACATTGGTACTGACATCTGCCGTTGGTTCAATTTCCTGTTGCAGCAAATTGTTGTGTATTGCTAGTGTGATACAATAAACCGTATGATCAAGACGACAAGTTGTCAGGAAATGTGACATTTTGTATGCTATCAGTGCCTTCAAAGTACACTATTTTACTTGCATATATTTCAAAGAGAGTTCAGCTAACCTTGGGTGACAGAAACGTTCTGATCGTTCACTTTTTCGACCACTCACCTCATTTTTCTCTTTTTTTTGTGTTTCATCTATTCGCTTACCCAAGTTGCATCCACTTTGTTATCAAACTCGTCTATAATCTGAAATATTGCTTATATATACACTTAAATTTTTGTCATTAATGTTACAGACTTCTTCATGTGGCCGACCAAAGGTGCAAGGAATGTGCTCCAGAGTTATACTAACGACTTTATCAATAACATTCTGGCTACCGAATTAATTCCCCAAGTAATATTAGAAACAATACAGATGATTCAAAAAGATGTTACCGCTGGAAAATCACTAAAACAAAAAGAATCCAAAGTAGGCATTTATTTTTATTTTCCCGTAAAATCAACATTCTCGAGTCAAAATGTGTATTAATGGGCTGTCAAACGACGTAACTTAAACGTCACTGATAAGTTGCCACAACTTTGGCATTCAAATAAACTTTCCGTCCGGCCTAAACCCGAGTTGCGCTCTTATTATACCTCAGTAATGTATATCCACCCTACAGTATGAGAAAGAACTTCGGTTCATGTGCTTGTAAGACAACCATATCGGTTACTCTGCCAATGACTTAGCAATAGGCACTTCCGAATTACCGCATGTGAACGCTATCTTTCCCAGAGGGGACAACAGATACCCTGTCAATTCTAATCAACGGCCTTGCAGCCAGGATCATGCCGTTAAGTTAACGTTACAAATTTAGTTACATCTGTCAACCAAGTCTATTCGAACGGGGAACCTGAAAGAAATTGAGAGTAGTGTTTAATTAAAGAATATTCTACTCACACGGACCTTATTCGAAGTGTAGATTAAAAACTTGTATGAATCACTAAACAAGGTGGCAGGCATGGTGAATAGACCAAACACTGATACACAGTTACAGGATTTTCTTGTACAAATAACGTAGTACCTAGCTTGACGATTACAATGAGCTCCAACAAATGCTATTCTAATTGTTCGGTATCAGTAGTTCTTATAAGCCAGTGACTGACACAATAGTCTCCCATTATACAAGTAAACCTCCTCGATGTTTATCTGTCAGTCGTCGTTCATGAATAAACATTCTTCTAGATGCTCGACTGGTAAAATTATCGGTTGCAGTCAGAACGCAAATCTGCTGCGACTGAGGGACGTCAATAGTATTCTGAAGACTGCCTTAGCTCTACGCCCTCTCGGACTGATTTTGTACCTGATTCAGGTGTCATCGGGATACCCGTCAGTCTTCCTGTTCCACTGAAATGAGCAATCCAGTGAACCCAAATGCTGCCATGTTAGCGTACACTGCTCTCCATACTCGGGTTCTTAGGGATTTGTAACGTCCGTCGAAACAGTGTTTTATTTAATTCCTATCTAGAAGCAATCGACCACACAGGATTAGGTCGAAATGGTTCAGGGCAAAAAGCTGAGTCTCTGCTCCATCAGTTGTCCGCGGATAAGCTATCTCATCATACCGTAACATACAAGCTGACCGTTTCTACTCCGATTATCCGATGTACTCATGGATTAATTTTAGGGCGACGTGGAAACACCGGGGGGCAGTGTCCTTTCGAAAAAGGGGTTCCAGAAACAGTCATGTAAAAGGAAACACACACTCACAAGCGAAAGTGGATGAGCGCTCTCATATGATAGTTCGGTCGTGCCTAACGTGAGGTCAATGGCGCAGTGGTAAACAAGGTTGCCTCATGAACAGAATGTCCGTGGTAGTGGTAGTGGCGATGATATGCACTACTGACGAGCTCTAATGAGAGCGAAACTCGAGTCTAGTGCTTCTTTTCGAAAGGGGCCGACTGGAAAGTCTATGGGAATGCGACAGCTGCGTTCAGTTGTGGGTAATGTTCAACCTATATGAAAATTGCCTAACATTATACATCCATATCCTTCACATTTGTTAACTTACTGATTTTAAACAAAAGTAACACTACTAGTGAACTCAAGTTTCGATTTCTATTGACGTCAATTGCTTGAATCGACTTAAACGATAACGTGGATGCCATGAGCAACGGGGTAAATAACGAACGGGCCAATTCAGTTGTTTGATAACGCTT
>JTDE01005411.1:25376-43305 GCA_014338405.1 Paragonimus skrjabini miyazakii
AATATTTCATGAAAAATTTGAAAAATATCTTTTCGCGCCTAAATGGCCGTTTCCAACTCATTTCGGCCTTGAAACACCATACCGGCGAACTACACAATTGCCGAATATCTACTTTGACGTCACCCGATCACTGGCGACCCGTGAGTTCGGGAGACATTGCGTGGCTTCTGGAGGAATGAGTGATGTAGACCAGGATGAGTGCAATCGGCACCTAGTCCGATTTCAGAGTGCAAGGTGTGAGTCGTAGTGAACGGCTTGTGCCTAAACGTATTCTTCAACGTCGGACCTATGAGGAGTTCAAATAGTGCACGTCATGGAGAACGGCTTTCACTGCATTGTAGTTCCCTGGGGTGGGTGTCGCGCTGTATGTCTGATGTGTCTTGGTTTTGAGGTCTGTGGACCTAATAGCTAGTCAGGTAGGGAACCAGAGCTGAGCGGATTCGTCATTCTCCGAGCATATTTTGGTCCTGTTCGGATATTGTGGGCCGGTGCATCAAATTTCGAGGTTCAGTCATGTGAAAATCCAACTCAACCCTAGTCCCCAAAATGTTTATCCCTGTATATTCTGCCGCCACTTTTTCTGACCGTTAATTGGCCTTGACCTGGATGTTCTTCCAAGTTGAACATCACCCACAATTGATCGCAGTTGTCGTATTCCCATAGATTTTCCAGTCGGCCCCTTTCAAAAAGAAGCACTGGACTCGAGTTTCGCTCGCATTAAAGCTCGTCAGTAGTGCATATCCTCGCCATTATCGGGACTAAAAGCACGGCCACGCTGTTCCTATGGTAACCGTGTTTACCACTGTGCCATTGACCTCACATTAGGCGCGACCGAATTATCATATATGAACGCTCAGCCACTTTTGCTTATGAGTAATGATCAGGTTGCCCGATGGTCTCGAAATGGAGACACAATAACTGTCCTGTTAACCCCAGTCGATAACCCCGCGATTAGGACTTTCTGCTCAATACTCGCGAACGAAAGTGTTTGAGTGCTCACATATGACAATTCGGTCGTGCCTAATGTGAGGTCATTGGCGCTGTGGTGAACACGGTTACCATATGAACAGCATGACCGTGCTTCTAGTCCCGGTAGTGGCGAGGATATGCACTACTGACGAGCTTTAATGCGAGCGAAACTCGAGTCCAGTGCTTCTTTTCGAAAGAGGCCGACTGGAAAATCTATGGGAATAAGACAACTGCGATCAATTGTGGGTGATGTTCAACTTGAATTTACCCAAATTCCCGACTACTCACCAGTAATCTAGATGTTTTTGTTTTATCAGGTCAATTGGCAGTTGTGCGATTAGCCAGTTGCCGCTTGTTTTACTTTACTTGAGTGCTACGTGCATCACCCTTTTGGAGTTCGGCTCGTCCCTGTTGTCTTTGAACTTGTTGACTGCTCGAAAGAACTCTGTTGGGTATGAATGTCATATTATGTGCTCATAGTTAATTTTTAGCCTATTTTGCATCGAATTGTAATTGCATTCCGGAAACGAGCCGTCGATCGAAACTGTTGAGGTTGTCTACTTAGTAACTTTGATCATTTGTTCAATAGTGCCGTGACATTGCGAACCAATCTTGTTTTGACCATTTGGGATCATTGGTTTATTGCTACGCGTTGCTCATCGTCTTCGTAGAAAATCGTACAGGAACATCCCTTCAACGTCAGCTGAGGCGGCCACCGGGTATTTTCGAAAACTCACAAGTCCCCTCCGCAACTGTTGATCCGGTTTGGTCTCTGGAGGAAGAAATTCTGTGAGACGCATTCCCCCACCGGGCTTATTCGAGTTAGGCACGGAACTGTGTGGTAAGTATCATCTCTGTGTTGTAAGTTTAACATAACTACTTATGTGGCCCATCCTAGTATGCTCTAATATCACAGCCAAACTGCCAGCGATTAGTGTTTGCTCTCGAATTAACGATCTGTTCAACGGTGCTAGCCCCTCCTCAACGTTTTTTCGAAGATTGCCTGATAAAACAAACACAGTCAGATGTATCGCGGTTGCCCTATCATACCAGGCACTTCACGTTCGCCTTCTAATGAGATACACTTACTCCCATGTTGCACATTGAGCTCTGTGCAATATTTCGATTGATGTTAGAAGTATCCGCTTACAGTTGGCTGCCGTTAAACCCACAATCCACCCTGGACCTGATGGTATCCCACCATTGGTTATCAAGCAAGGAGGGGAGGATGTACCCATACTCTTACTAAATTTGTTCAACCTATCACTTCTATCCAGCACATTCCCTCCCCAGTGGAAAAAGTCAATCATAATGCCCCGCTACAAAAGTGGTCCAAGACAGGAAATTAGCAACTATCGTCCAATAAACCACACACCAATCTGCTCAAGAATGTTTGAAAGAATAATAAAAGCGACCATCGTCAAATTCTTAAAGTCACAAAACCTGATAAACCTTTCGCAGCACGGTTTCCTTAGTAAGCGCTCTTGCATGACATGTCAATTGGAATTTTTAAACCATATGTCGGTATCTGCCGATGCAGGAAATGCGGTCATTATCATACTTCTCGACACGCAAAAGGCTTTAGATCCTGTGCCCCACAAGCGCCTGTTAATCAAAATAGCATCCCTTGGAATACAAGACCCCTTGTACAGCTGGACGTTTTCATATCTTGAAGGGCGAACCCAAACTGTCAAAATGGGAGAGCACTGCTCAACGCCAAAACCAGTGACTAGTGGGGTGATTCAAGGAAGCGTTCACGGACCACTGCTCTTCCCCATGTGTATAAATGACGTATGCGATGTTATTGAACATGGTAAACCCTATCTGCCTGCTGACGATATCAAAATCGTTTACACATTCCGCCAGCCCAGCAACCTCGCCCCGTGTCTACAAAAGATACGGCACGACCTAGCATTTTTGGAGTTGTGGTGCAAAACATGGCTCATGACGTTATCAGCGAACAAGTCGAACATTATCACTTATGGTTGTCAAATACCCAATGGGTCTGTCTCATTAGACGGTCATCGTATTGACACCGCCACATCCGTTCGAGATCTAGGAATATGGTATTCAAACTCCTTCAATTTCGCTGAACAAGTGCACTTTCAGGTGGCCAAAACTAAAAGAACAATAGGCTGTGTCAAAAAGACATTCGGTCTAACGGATGCGAGGCTGGCTGTTTACAAAATGTGCGCTCGACCTCAACTTGAGTATTGCACCTTCATTTACTGCCACCTACGCAAATCCGATAGGATTGTTTTAGATAATCTTCAACGATCATTTACCAAAAGCCTAATAGGATATTCATCCTCACTCACTTATAGTGAACGTTGTCAAACACTTGGTATTGATCCACTTTGGTTACGGAGGCTAAAGTTGAATCTTACACTACTGTATAAACTGATACACTCGGACGCCATCACCACGGCGTTTTCCGTTCATTTACAACACAGCTCCTCATATGGTCTACGAAATAAGGGTTCCATTTTGCCAACTCTGTTAGCTCGCAACAAGATACGAGCCAACTTCTTTATCGTAAAATATTCTTATATTGAGGATAGACTTCCGAATGAAGTCAGAGCTAGTAACAGCATTCAGCATTTTGAAATGGGCATGGACAGCTTCCTTACATCATCAAACATAATGTCACTCTTCAAACTTTGTAGATCTTTTGATGACCGTTTTGAATGTGGTCCAGACAACGTTTAGCCGCCAGCATGATAAACGTATGTACCCGTCTTTATTTTCAGGGTCCTATTTACAACAGCTTGCCGGAAACTGTTTACTGCGTATCCACCGATTATTCATATCCCACCTCGCTTTTGATTCATTACGCACTCACGAAACCACATCATTTTAATCACGTGCGTCACTTATATAAACTTGTACTTAAACCAAACAGAAACAGAAAAAAAGGATTATATTTCACATATGCACTTTTCCACATTTTATATATATGCCCACCCGTAATAACCTGGTCACTTTGTTAATCAATCAACCCATAATTAATGGTAGCTAGCATTGACGGTTAACTTGGTCGGCATACAGAAGCTCCCCACAGAAAACCGTGAAAAACAAATACTCCCTCGTTTACCTTATATAATCTCATTATATCCCTAATTCACATCGTGCGTTGTCTCCCCTGCATCAAACCCTCCTCCTTATCCATTAGTAACTGTATCGTGCTATGAAATACACATTGTGCCTTAAACATTGACCCTATATAACAAACTGACGTCAAAACTTCGGACGGAGTTTCGATTATCACGTGATAATCAGTCTAGAAGTAGTTCCTTGTCACCCAATTATCGCAGAATGTCTTAACGATTATTTGCGAATATTACATACTTTATTGGTAAAACACAAAAATATTAGTATCGCGTAAAGTTTTTGTTGAAAAATATAACATCTACATTGATCTTAATAGTACATGTGATTACTTCACATTTTTCCATTTAACACATGACATTGTTTTATTTTCCCAGTCCCACGAGCATGTCTAATGCGAAGAAAATTTTTCGCGATGAATGGGCGCTCAGAACCCCATATAGGTCGAGCGATTAGTGAAATTTCCAACTTTTTGACGTTTTCGAGCAGTCATCGAGATCTTGTGCTGCAGTCTACTCAATTCTTCGCCGGATTTTTGAACTTTTCCTCCTCCCTCGCTCAAACTGGATTTTTTCGACATTCTTCCGATTGAAGTTTTGTCAAATAGCGGCAAAATCCTTCGAAGATTCATTTGCACGTGTAACAGGCAAGCGAGAATGCGGAAAGCAGAATTCGGGTAGGAATGTTTATGTAACACGTGACACCTAACATACAGATTGGGGAATGAAGGGATACCTACTGATTTTTTTCTTTCACGGGAGTCTTCCAGTACTTGATCATGGCACGATGTTAACAGTATGCCCTGTAAGAAATGGGAAAAGAGCAGGGAAGACAACCGAAACATAATGGCGTACGTCGTGCTTATTTCGGTTTTCCGCTATGCTACACCCCCGTTAATCAGGCACTGTCTCAATGCCCCTAGTACGTCGTCCGAGATCTCTACCTCTGCTCCTATCTCTGGTACCTCCTCCGATTCCTCTGCTTTCCTTGAAGTCTCGGCCGGTTTTAGTCGATTGAAGTTTACGACCATGGGCTTTTGACAACTATTTGTGCTTCGAATGTAACACAATGTATCACTGAGCACTCATTCGACAACGAAAGGACCTTTCCATTCGCGACACAGTTTAGCAGGTAATCCGCGGGATAGGACGGCTGTATGTAGATAGACTTTCGCTCCAACTAGCAAAGGAGCTCCATGAGCTTTCTTGCCATAGTTTTTCTTTTGACGTCATCGAGCTGCATTCAAATTCCGGCTAGCCAATTCGTGACTTCCGACAATGGTGTTTCGCAGGGATATGATGCACTCAGTCGTTGGAAAAGGCAGTCTGCCAAGATAAGGTGTCTGTAAATCCGATGGAAGTCGAAGCTGCTTACTAGTCCACACGAAACTCGGAGTTTGGTTGATGGAAGAGTGAACAGTGCTCCGATGCGCCATCAAGCACTGTGGGAGCTCATCACCTCACTGTTGGACATCCTCTGCAAATACTTTCATCAGGCCCTTCAGGTCATCATCTCTCCACTTCGCGTCGTACGTCAGTCAGCCACAGCATAGGCAAGCAGTGCACGGTACGGCAAACGACTAGTTGGCATTCTTAGTCTGTGACCTAACTATCTAAGACTGTGCGAATGTATGGATTGAAGAAATAATTCGTCTGAAAATCACTACCAAATATCCGCCTCCTAACCTTCTTGTCGTTTGCCAGCAGGTGCGACTGAGCGCAGACTTCGGTGGTCAAATTCCTGAAGATGGTTCACGCCACCTACTCTGGGCCACCAAGTTTCGTTGTTATAAAGTAATACAGCCTTCACGCTTGCTATACATACGCGACCTTCAAACATCACAGAGATACTTCTTTGTTGCCAGAGGTGCCCCCAGTTTGGCGAATACCACACTCAGCCTCAGAATTATGCGCCTCTGTTTCATTTTTTACACTTCCGCTGCAGTTGATGCAGATTCCTAGATAAACAAACCGGTCAACAACCTCTCTGACTTCATTATATAACGTCAAACCTAGGTACTCAAAGTAATCTTACAAAAGTGCTCTTCTTCTTTAGACTGCAAAGCGCATTCCGACGTTCCTAAAAGAACAAGAAATAGCGTTTATCGTTGTTTGTGTCGTTTGAAATTTATTGTACAGCAAAACCATGTCATCAGCATAATCCAGATCAGTCAATCGTACACCAAGTAGGAGATCCACACCGACATCTTGCGACTGCCGAAGATAATCAACCACAATATCGCCCATCACAAAATCAAATAAGAATAGTGAAAGTGGACAGCCTTGACGTGTGCGGTTCCAGGTGTTTGAAATGTCAGGCAGTTCACCGTAAACCCTAACCTGAGCTGATGTATGGGAATAAGGTGCCGACAGTATGTTCACATACTTGGTCGGTACACTTCTGCTTTTAAGCAATTCCACAAGTGAGGTTGGTCAAATCGAATCGAACGCACCATTACAGCTGTGAACTACGGCAATTGTTAACAGGCGGTACATGTGACGTTGTTCCGGAACTTGACGGAAAGTAGAAATGAGATCAGTGCAACCCCGCCCATGATGAAACCCTGTCTGTTCTTCCCTAATATTTGCCTGTAGAGCTGCAGCGAGCCGATGAAGTATATTGTATGCCAGAACCCCAGAAATGACTGGGGTTAAACTAATTTTCGCATGGTTTTCGCAGGAGCTCCTGATGGCTTTCTTGAATATAGGGACCATTATCGCGTAACCCCAGCACGGAGAGATGGTCTCCACCGTCCACTCGAGGTGAAGCAGCTAAATCAGTGCCTTTATTACTAACGTCTCTCAACCTTGTTTAAAATATTGTCGGCACGAGAGCATCTGGACCATCAACCTTATCACGTTTGAGAGCTGAAAGGCGATTGCGAACCCCAGTCTCATAAGGTGGTCTTAGATCTACCGACCAGGGCACGACACCACAAATTTGTGGCGGCAACACAGTAGAAGCAGGGCGCCAGCTAAACCGACCCTCAAAGTGTTCCATCAACCGATCTAACCTTCTGGACTAACAATGATTGTGTGTACTTTGCCGTCTTCCAAGTTAGGCTGACAGATGGCATACCCAGACCAGTTGAACAGGCGAATTCGGAGAGTCTGCTAGTGTTCCCTGGGGCAAAAGTGATTCCGGTTTCCCTTATTTTTTCCAATACCCAAGCCTCATAAATGGTGCTTAGACTACGTTCCAACTTCCTACTTATCTCTCCTAAGCCTATTGTGTGAACCGCCACAAGGAAAGTTCCATCTGGCTTCTAACAACTCCAGTTGTTTCCCAGGGATGCAATATTTGTTCAATCAACCGCTCAAGATTTATCAAACTGATCACATTAAATTCTGTTGAAAGGCATTTTGATGAGGCAGCAAAAGCCGTAGGACTAGCTTATCCGCCGTCCAACGTAAGATGCCCTCTATAAAATACATTAGTATCGTTTACGATGTTGTTGCTCAACCGACATTGAGTGCTAGGTATGCATGACCTGCAGCTAACTTGTACTGACCGGTTAAGCAACAGCGTCCTTGTTTGCTCACCTAGCGATCCGGATAAAGTTCTGTAGAATACAGAGAGGATAAGTGAAATCAACTGCGGACGGAATCCCTAGCATCCCATTCAGAAGATGAGTCTACTGCAATCAAAACGAAAGTTCCATCATCGCACACCCCATTCAGTACGGGGACTGATGATTGGTGTTCTAAATGTATAGTATAAACGGGGTGAGCAATATATCTTTGAGCGGTAGTGCGGTCGTCCATCGCTGAACTATCATTAACATCAAGCCATATTGAGTACCCGTGGTTTGACAAGCATAAGGTTCCTGGGATGGCATTGCGGGATCTCAAATGTGGAATGTGGGAAAACGAAAATTTGGAAAACATACCGATAACCTTTGGTTAAGTATGCAGCCGGCAAAAACTTTGACCGACAATCGGCAAAATCATGAGTACCAACAACACGAAGATTGCACTATTGTATCTGAAGTGATACAAGTGAGATTCAATGTTATCGTCAAAGAAACAAACAGTATCGAATCGAGTTATTTACCGTCTGATAAGTTAGCACTCAACTGCCTACAAATGACAAGCTACACCCGAAATAGTCGGAAAGCAATAAACTAGACGGTACGAAAACTGTGAATGATAAAGTGAGACATGTTACCCCAATTTACACTTTCATATGGACTGTGGATAGAAACAACCACGTGATGACGTCATGTGCACTCGTTTTCAGGAGTGACATTTCGTCCACCGATTTCTACCTGAAATACTGACAGGGAAACAGACTGAACATATAATCCACATAAACAACTAGCTCACCAACTTAATGACAGGACTTCCATTGGAACTTACTTTGATATTGAGTAAGAAATTCAGTGCAAACGCAATGTGGTCAGAAATTACAAATTCATTGGCAATTGTATAGTCCGCCGATATGGTGCTTCAAGGCTGAGACGATTTGGAAACGGCCACTTAGGCGCGAAAAGATATTTTACAAATTTTTTATGAAATATTGAAATGCATATTACGGGACAAATACGTAGATTTCATCGATTATAGTGGCGGTGTTGCAATGAGACAAATAAGCTATACCTAAAAATGGTCCATATTTGGACGTTTATTGAAAAATGTTCCGTCGTTTCTTTCGACTAAGGCCTAATGTTGGCTTTCCTAATTGATTTTACATTCTGAGAATGCTTCGATCGGAATTTTTGTGTGAAATACATATTCCCATCAGGCAGAAACGCTCAATTTTGCGTGGTTTTGGAGATATAATAGAATTTATGGCTTTCGACCACGTTGTGATTACAATGCATTGTACGCGGAATATTTCAGTAATTCTTAGTGAAAGCTGTGTCGCCACGGTTGTTGGTTAGTTACACACCTGGATTATATATTCAGCCTGCTTCCCTGATAGTATTTCTGGTGGAAAACGGTCTACGCTCTCACGTGATTGTTTCTACCTTCGGTGTGGTGTAAACACGTCCCACCCTACCATTAACAACGTGCGTATTGTTTTGTTTACTGCTTGAATGTGCTTGTCATGTGTACGCGAGTCAATGCTCACTTGTCTTACAAATAATGACCAATTTTGATGCTCGTTATTTATCCAACGAAAACATTGATTCCCTCTTTTACCGTTTCAGCTACAACACTTCTATCTTCGGATCACGGATGCTTATGATTCCGATGACTGTTGACCAGTGTTTTCGCCGGCTGCAAACTTTGCTGACGGCTGTCAGTATGCTATCTCATTTTTTGCCGGAACTCCAGTGGAACAATTTTATAATTCAGCCCCGTTACAAAGGTGGCTCGCGACAAGACATCAACGATTATCGTCCCATTAACCATACTTCAATTTGTTCTAGAGTGTTGGAAAGGATAATAAAATGTCGCATGGTAGAATTCTTATTATCACAAAATCTTATAAACCACTCCCAGCATGGGTTCCTCAGCAAGCGTTCGTGCATGACGTGCCAGCTGGAATTCTTTGATCACGTTACAAAATCTGCTGATTCAGGGGATGTAATTATTATTATACTTTTGGACATGCAAAAAGCTTTTAATCGTGTGCCTCATAAGCGACTTCTGATCAAAATGGCATCTTTCGGTATAAGTGACCCACTGCTCAGCTGGTTTGCTTCATACCTTGCAGACGGCACACAAACAGTGAAACTAGGAGATAACAGCTCAACGCCCAAACCAGTCACCAGTGGAGTGATTCAAGGAAGCGTCCTGTGGCCGTTACTATTTCTTATGTATATAAATGATATATGTAAAGCTATCAAGCACAGCAAACTATTCCTATTGGCTGACGACATCAAACTTTTCTACACTTTTCCTCCTGGTGATTCCAATTCTTCTTTTTGAAGTATACGGGAGGACTTCATGTTATTAGAGTTTTGGTGTCAAACTTGGCTGATGAAATTCTCAGTCAATAAATCCACCATCTTCGCACACGGTTGCCATATACCAGGGGACTATAAAGCGGGATGGTTATGGTATTTCAACTGCCAACTCAGTGCGGGACCTGGGTATACGTTACTCAAACACATCCAATTTTGTTGAACATATACCTTTCCTAATAGCTAAAACTAGACGAACGATTGGATACACTAAGCACTCATTCTTCCTTTTTGCAGCTCGAATACACCTTTATAAGCTGTGCGTACGACCCCAACTTGAGTACTGCACGTTCATATATAGTCACTTGCGAAAGTCTGACAGGCTAGCTCCTGAAAGTCTTCAAAGTGCATTCACGAAGGGTTTAGGGGTTATCCGTCTTCTCTGAACTACAGAGAACGTTGCCAGACGCTTGAACTAGATCCTCTTTGGCTATGGCGTCTCAAGCTGAATCTTGCACTCATGTTTATGGCATTAAACTTACTGTCAAACTCGCGATTCACCTTCAGCATAGCTCAAAATACAACATCAGGAACAAAGAGTTCACCTTGACGGCTCTTGAATCTCGTAAAAAACTGCGTTCAACTTTTTTCCTAGTGAAATATACCTACATTTGGAACAAACTCCCACATGCAATTAGAGCCAGTAAGAATACACATCAATTCAAACGAAGCTTAGAAACTTTCCTGACATTAAGGAACGTCATGTCTATTTTCAAACTCTGCCTACCTGAAGACGATATCCTTGAAAACGGACCTAATAACATCTAAACATCTGATCTAATCTAATAACACCTGAGGGTAGACCTATACCACATTATGCAACGCCATATACACTTCGAACTAGTCATAGTTATCAACTTCACCATTCGAAACATCTCTCAGTTTCGAAACCTATTATTTCTCCAGCATGATCTTGTACACAGTACCCAGTTATGTACAATTATGTACACAGTTATGTCAAACATTTGCAGCTGGACAACAAAACTATAGCCAACACATGGTAACATCATACACACCCCCGTTTGTAGAAAACAAACCATCCTGGTACACTCTTACTGGATACTTAATTATTACCAGTTGTGTGTAGTTATAAACTACTGTACAATAGCTATACACGTTAAAACTGTTTGAAATATATATATATATATAACTTAACCTGTTCGACTCATATGATTACATGCAAATATGTTCATCTTCCTATCCTAGCAGATCACCTGACAATCTTCCCGTTTTGCCAAACATCTTTTCCATTCCACATAACGGTCGTATATACTAAATGGACATCCGAAATCGGCCATAGTCATATACTAGGAAAAGCTGTGAATCGATCTTTTTTCGCGTTATACGATAACAACTGTTTGTTGAAGATATACATTTTATTAACTAACAGAATTATAAATTTTATGTAAAGGTTTGGTCAGAAAATATCAGGTTCTATTGCTCGTCATACTTCACATTATCATTTCACGTCCTCCTGTTTATCACGTAAGTTTGCTTTTCATTCTCGATTCCACGATCAATTCTAACGCAAGACAACATTCCATAACGTCCGGACAATCAAAATCCCGCAATGGTTGGACAATTCACGAGGTCTGTAAAATTCCGTCAATTTTGAGGAAATAACGATGTATAGTCCGGAAGATCGTCCATTTCACCGCAAAAAGTTTCTGCATAATTTTCCGGAACCGTCTGCATCGAATAATGGCAAAATCCTTCGACTGTTCATTTTCTCCATCCAGAAAAATCTTCTTTCTGGCATGACCTTGAACATAAAGCCAAAGTTAACCTTGTGAAGCGAGAATTGATGTAACTACTCGGCATTTCTTATCGAACATTGAAAATTTTGAGAACTATCATTTTAGAAACAAGTGAGTCAACTGCTTCTTTATAAACTAGAATTTTCCTCTATTATTATGTCCGTTTTGTGACTTTATTTTCATATTCGGTGTATTGTACAATTAACAATTTTGAGTACGGTATGCGTTTCACGTTACCATGTGTATACTGATCACGCTTGTCTGAACGTGTTTCTCACAGATGCGTTGAGAAATATGCCATTATTATTATTATTATTATTATTATTATTATTATTATTATTATTATTATTATTGAGGTCTTTATAACTTATCCCGAACGGTTTCAATACAAGTTTTTTCTGATGTATGCCCTGTTTTTCTTAACAACGTTGATCACAGCTTCAGTGTGAACGTATAATGCATACTAAGGCGTTGATAATAGCTTAATTCAACTAGACGGGGCAACTACTAGCGTGAATACATGCCGGCAGATTTTACTCTGACTGTTTGTCACACTTGCGGACTAACTATGGAGCAACGTGGAGACATCGGAGGACAGCGTTCTTTTGAGGTAGAGTTTCAAGCATCAGTCCTGTAAAAGGAAACAACATAAATAAACACGAGCCAAAGGCCAAGTAGGTCAAGTACCCGACTTAACCAGCAGCACGCCATGTTACGCAATTCAACTTCAACCCGTGTGCGCCTGCTAGTTCCAACCGCATGTTACAATATCCCCCAAACTACGCAAAATTGAGCATTTCTACGGAACGGAAGTGTGTATTCTACCATGAAAATTCAAATAAGTTGGAGCGGAATTGGACAGTCAGTCTCGCGCTTACACGCCCACGCAATCGCGCGTCCTAACTTATGCCAGATAAGTCATGCAACAAATTAATCAATCACGTGCTCAAGTGTGCCGATTCGCCAATTATTTATTGATCGATTATCTGGTTATTCATCCTTTATATACCTGTACCACGGAACTAGTCGATACACTGTACTTGTGTCTAACCAACTCATGTTCTGCTTACCGGAGCGGGGCAATTTAACACCATGGAAGCATTTTCAGACGCACAGTCGATTAGGAAGGTCAACATAATCTCGTTATGGGAAAAGCAGAACATTTTTCTAAACTAAAGTACGAATATAAACAGTTTGTAGGTATAGTCGGTTTTACCATTGTACCACAACTACTACATTCAATAAGATCTCTACGCTTGTTCTGAGAGATGTATTTTGATATTTCACGAAAAATTTGGAAAATCTCTTCCAGCCGGTTTTGGCCTCGAAGCACTATACCGCCAAACTGCATGGTTTACTGCCGTTTGCTTGTACTGCACAAGGTTCCGTTTCCAGATGGGTTATGAAGCTGAAGCTAGGATGCTGTATCCGCATTCGAACACAAATAATTGGCTAATATCCACGGTCGTGTCCATCGCTAAACACAAGAGATAAGTTGGAGCACTGCTTGATGTCCTGGACTGATACACACTGCGACCGGTCAGAAGTGGTAAATAGCACATCAGTGCTTATGGAACGCAACCGTAACTCAGCCTTAGTCATAACTGACGTACATAATATTTTTGGGCGCATGCTTTGCTTTCAAGTGAGGTTATCATATCCCGAGCTGGGTAATACACTACAGGGTTGGTAGTGTTACTATGAAGCTTGCTGATCTTACATTCTGGATTCCTGGTGTTGGCTACTGAAATGCTGATCGTGTCCGACGAACTAGCTGGTGGCTGTCTAGGAGTAACTGATATTTTTGCAGTTATGTTGGATACAGTCCAATTTGGCCACAGTCAGCGTCTGGCACATCTACAAAGGTAGACAGAGGTAGGAAGTAAGAAACCAAGTATCACAATCAAAGCACTATAACGCATTAGACTTTGTGCGAACAACTCTGGAACGCATGTTTAAAAACGATCATGTGACCTTTGTGCATCACAAGCGGTAACCACGGCTAGTGAGTTAGGTAATGATGGAAGTAAATTATGCTACGCAAAACCGATCTCTCTTTATGCAAACACGAAAGCCAAATGCGGCGAAAGCGGAAGGCATAGATAAACAATAAGTATACCCGGTAAGGGAATACGGAGGAATTTCAGAAATAGTGAAATAAAGATGGCAGCCCATCTTCCTATTTGAATTGCGCGCTTCAAATCCACGTTGCGTGCGACAAAAACGGACATTGCGGTTGCGGCGTCAAAATATTCACACCGAAAAGCCGAGGGAGTGAACCGAGAGCTGTGACTGTCCAACTTGAGTGAGCGATCTATGGAGTTTCAGTAACTCGTTTTTCGGTGGCAGTAAGCTGTCTCAGTCACCAGGGTAGGAGCAAGAAAAGGAAAACTGAAATCAGCATAAATCTCAAGTAGTTGCCTGTATAGACGATACTTACTGTAGGCCATCTCCAATCTACCGTTAACGGAGGTAGGTAGGTAGGTAGGTAGGTAGACTTACGATAGTAAACACAAGTGATGGGCGTCGGCTTAACCCTTCTCTATTTAGAACGTTGAGCGTGCTTAAACATTGTGATATGAGAAAAGGAAAAAAAGATGTTAAGCAAACAATCCGGTAAGGCAGACGATTTATAAACGATTTGTGGAAAGGAATCAATTGACGCCGCCGCGTTTGTTCACTTTTTCAACATGGTAACATTCGTTCGGACTTACTCTACCCACTGCCTACTCCCCCCTTTGTAAATAGTATGCCTTATGACATAATTGTGCCCATGTGAAGGTCGCTTTGGCCGCCATCTTGAATTTGGACATTATCTGCTTATGCTCGACCACTGACGGTCGAAAACTCTCTCGAGACGTACTATTTCGAACGCATGTGGCATTTCATATTGATTCCATACGTCTACTCTTAGGTATTTGCTGATATCCATGTATTCTCTATTACAGAAACATTACCGAGCTGTTTGTGGTCGTTACCAGTTTGAAATGACCCCGGGGTGATAAGTTCTAGTGGTACCCAGCTGACCTCTGAAGTGAAACACAGGGCAGATTCTATAAATTTGTTCGAAATCATGTCTCGGCAAAGATCAGACCTCTACCCGCCGGAACTCTCTCAGTATTCAATAGCCGGCACTGCATCTGCAAATTCCCCTGTGGGACAGCTGCACAGAGACAGAGATTTGGAGGTAGAGCCGGCGATACTTTGAATACAAGAAGTGGATAAACGAATAGAACTCGAAAGAATGATACAACAGCGACCGACACTCGACAGGGATGAATACGAACGTAAACCCCTGGGTGATCTAAATAAATTACCCATTGAGAGACCAGCCTCCATCCTCGAGACTGAACGTCAGACAGACTTACCTGGGCGAGAAATACAATGGTTTGCTGGCAATCCTAAGTCATACTGGTCCTTCAATAAAGCATTTGAATCAGGTGTCGAGAATAGGACGAATGATAACCAAGCCAAGCTGGACTACCTAATACAGTATTGTGATGGACCTGCGAAGGCCTCGATTCAACCTTGTACCATTCTTGAAGAGGATCAGGGCTATCTAGTTGCCAAGGAAATTCTTCGCAAACGGTTTGGACACAACCACATGGTGGCAAAAGCACACATTGATGAACTTCTGGATGTTCCGTGTCTAACTGACAACGACTCCGCAGCATTGGTCCAGTTAGCTCAGCAGATGACAGTGTGTGAAGTAAAGCCCCGACAATTGAATTAAGATTCCGACCTTAATGCAAGCAGAACTATCGAAACAATTGTTTGGGTGTTACCCCCCGAATTTCACTTTAGATGGGCGGACGAGGCCGCAATCATAACTCGTTCTTATCGTGGACCGCAGTTCACCGATCCTGTAAGATTCGTGGAAGAACGTGCGGACGCCGCTTCTTCGAGATGCGGTGAGCTTGCAATGAGTCTTAAATCTGAACTATATGACGGTCCCAGACAAATGAAGGCACGACCTAACCCAGTTGGCATCAGGAGGAACATCCATCTTGTGTAGAGTGACGGTTTGGTAACACGTAGCGTGTATGGTTCTCGTCTTCGTTGTTCTATTTGCGAGGACAGTCATTTCCCTGATCAGTACCAATTATTTCTTAGTAAATCGATAGAGTAGCGTTTTGAGATTGTGCGAACTAGGAAACTGTCTCCAACGTTTGAAAGCCAACCACATGGCTAAGGAATGCAGATCAAATAGGAGTTTTAGCGCCCAAAGAGGGGGACGGAAACATAACCGCCTATTGCACTCCAATTCACCTGTTACTGTCGTTGAAGAGGCATCAGCCGTAACTAACCATCATGCCGTTGGATTTCGTCGGCATTATACACCTCAACCATCTACAGATAGACCCCAGGTTGCTTTGGCCATCGTTCCTGTTACTGTACGTAATGGAGAGAAATATCGTTCAGACGTGTGCATTTCTAGACAATGGGTCAGATTGTACCCATATCGATGAGTCATAGTCAACAAGCTTGGAATGCAAGGAAGCTAGATGCAACCCAAATTGTGCAAGCTAAATAAAGAGAGCATGTTTGAATCAGTAGCCGTCCAGTTCGATATTGCTTCCATTGATTCTAACACAGCAATTCGGCAATTATACGTTTCACTTTCAAAAGGCAAAACGGTCCTTTTGGCGCGAATCCTCGATTTTTAAATATTTCGAAAAATTTTCAATTCGGAATTTCAGGCAAGGTACTTACAGTACATCAATTGTAAATAAGCGGCGTTAATGGAAAAATTGGAAGACATCGACCAAGTCCCAAAAGTATTAGCTTGGTGATGAAAACTTTTTCCACCATTTTCGCGCAAACAACCCGTTATTGACGTTAGCTCACTTTGTCAAGTTTTATAAATGCGATCATTGCCATTTCCGAGATGAAATACGTCATCCTAACACCTGAGAGTGTTTCATTTTGCGGCGTTCCACAGATATGGCCGGAATGGAAATATGCGCCCATACTGTGTTTGCATTGCATTCCAACAAGAACACCAACACATTTGATAATGAAAAATGTATGACAACATTTCCAGCTTCCTTTCCTATACGATATTTACACTATTTCTTTTTGTTTGCAAGATTTCAGGTAGGTACTGGTCGATGAAACGTTGCTCTCAGAAATGATTGGAAATGACGCTCTCATATGGTTGTTTCCATCTTCGGTGTATATGGATCGGCGTAAGAAAAGGGTACCATGTCCCACTCTATCATCTAGAATCTTCAGAAGTACACTCTATTCACCCTACTGCATTGTTTCCAACTAGATTGGTGTCACATGGCGTTCACGCGAAACAACATACGGAAACAGATGAAATCAAGCCGCCTGCCGATCACCGGGAGGTATACCTCTCAGCCAGTCACACCACGATGTTTAGAACGCCAAGTATCTATTGCGGTGCAGTAAACGTCCTATCAACATGGTAATCAATGGACTCGAAGATGATGATAACCATGTACCCTAAACGCTTCAAATACAGATTTTTCGCCATTTCCCGCATGTGTTTGTTCTCCAAATTGTTCATGGTAAAGGTGGTTTGGAAGGAGCAGCTACCACTGTGAACATATACAGCATACTCAGACGTCGATCATAAATTAAGTCAACCGGGTGGAGCAGCTACTGGTGTGAACGTATAATGCGTACGCAGGCGTTATTCATAGCTTAATTGAATGGGGTTGAAACATCTATTAGTGTGAACCTATAATGCACACACAGACGTTTTTCATAGCTCATGTGAATTAAGTTGAAGCATCTACTCGCGTGAACGCATCCTGTATTCTCAGACGTTGTTGATGGTCTAAATCAATCGGGTGGAGAAGCTTCTAGTGTGATCGTATACTGCATGCCGAGACGTTATTCATAGCTTAATAATAATAATATATCTCTCTCAACGCATTTGTGAGAAGCACGCTCGGATGTGCGCGATCATGACAGATAATTGCATGCGGTACAAAGCAACAAATGGATATATGACAAGACAAACATGAAATCTGTTGACAAAAGAAGACGTAATCAAAGGGGAAATAGTCACAGTTTACAACGTTCGATTCACACATAATGAAAGAAGGTAGTTCGTCTGTTCCACGGATTCAGTCCAAAAAATGAGATGTTACATTACTTTACCTTTTACAAGGTTAGGTAATGACGACGTTTCATATATTTGCAGGTCAGGCGG
>JTDE01005412.1:0-14271 GCA_014338405.1 Paragonimus skrjabini miyazakii
ATTCTGGGAGTTGACATCTTGAAATCTGATTGTTTTCGAAACATTTTCATCAGGTACGTTCCAGACTATGATATGGCGATCCTGAACGTGACAAAGGCCAACGAAAATTCTTGGTTAATATTCTTGGACGAGCAAATGCGCCATTTTAGCGCATTTTTTGCCAAAACCCTGCACCTATGATATATCACCCGTAACTCTCTAACACCACTCGTGCTTCCCAACTATGACACCGCAGATCCTGTAGCTTTATCACCACGGCCGTCGTGGTGCCCGTGGTGGCGTATAGTTTCATCTTGAACATCCCAAAGTAAAGCCTAGGGAGCTTAAATCTAACAACCACGTCCGCTGTCGCCTCTTCACATTGCTTCTAAGGAAAGTACCACCACAAAAGCGTTTTGCAGCTGACTGCAGTGGCAGCAGTCCAGCGTCTAAATAGCAAATTATTCACTCCAGTTAAACAGCTAAACCAGTACGCCCTCTATTACAGTCAACTCTGTCACATAAGGTTGAAAGGTACTTGGCATGTTCAGTAGGCCTGCTGAACTCCGTGATCGCTGAAGACCTTAGTAGTGGCAGTGAGCGATTCTTGGCTCAGCACTTCTTTTCTGGACCCTGAACAAGAAACCGATGGCATGCTGCTAGCTAGAGTAGGTCGAACCCAAGGTATATGTTGTGCGGTAGTCTTCTATGTGGATGCTCCAAGTCAGGAGTTTCATCGGGATAATCCGAGACTTGCTGTGACTGATGGGGGTGTTCGCTTCACGATTTGTTTGACTGATGTTTATCCTTGGTCAGTTGATGAATCGTACAGACCTCGGTTTAGGGACAGTCTGATATGCGAACTCGCTTTAACAGTTTCAGATTATGACTTGAATACATTTTTCGCATATCTTTTAATGGATGAATCCAACCTTTCAGAAACAACCTTCCACAAGTTTTTGCATGGTTTGTGAATATTCCATGGCAGCGTGCTTCTCACACTTAGTGAAAACCCTGAGGTTTGTACCAGCCCTGGAAAATAGGGTGTACAGAGTGTAGTGGGTCTAAACACTACACAAAATCCAGGTGTGGATACGAGATCAAAAGGTAATAAAAGTGGAAATTTGCCGCAATAGACGGTTGCTTCCGGTAGTTTCTAGCTCTCAAAAATTCTGTGCATCAGCGACACCGAACGCAGACAGAACGCAAGGCTCACGAACCGAGACGTGTCATTTGTATTTATCGATTATTGAATAGATCGATCAAGTTGGGCTTGAACGTCGGTTGTATATGTGAAGTTGAGGAAAGTGAACAGTGTGAATAGCAATGAGAGTCATGAAATAGAAAATGGTGTGCAAAACGCTACAACAGAAAGCACGTCAAGCTAGTGGGGCAAGGAGCGAGTTGCGTTGTAGCCCCGTGACGGATATTTCAAATAGTGTCGCTTGACTAAAACGAAAGTAGGCAAAAACCCAAGATCATCAAAAATGTACTGGTGAATGCGACTATCAAAATTCTCATTTGTTATAGTTTCTACACCTACCAACGTCTTAGAAGCATACTGACATCCTGGGCTGTCGCCCTGGACTATAGGAGGGATTTCCATGAACGCCGTCAACGGCACGTCGAGGATATCCAAACTCCCGCACGGCAGCTGAAGCGCTCAGCCCGCCAGGGGTTCCCAACGAAGTCCGTCGAAAGACGGGCCGAACGGGTTTTGGAACGGTTGTTGGACGGAGTAACTTCCCGGAAGGTTTGCGAACGGTTCCAGAAAAATCCGCCCACGAAACTTGAGCAGGCTTTTGATGTCGGGCGACATATGGAAGCGGGCGCGAGCAGCCTCGAGAGGAATTTTGGCCATTAACTTGAAGTGAATGCTGCCATTCAATTGCCAAGGAGGAATTACCAGCGTGACGCACTAAACCGTGGACGGATTCAGACGGATTGGACTAGGAGCGGCTGTTACTATTGCCAACGGTTTGGTCGATTTTCACGAATTTGCGGACACAACAGTAAAACACAAGGTGAGCCAGCGTTCACATTTAATCGACTGTTCTGTAATGAGTTCGAGGGTAAGTGCGCAAACGTAGAGAGAGTGGGCCATTTGACAATCGCCTTATCAAAGAACTGGAGGTTGCCCGTTGCTTCGGTCACCATAAACGGACGACGCATCGTTCGCCTCATTGCCACAGGAGCGTCCTGCAGCCTAGCAGGGTCGGAAGTTGCGGTTAGTCCAGCAGGGCGCAACTGGCGCTATTCGCATAGCAAGTTATTAGCAGTCAACGGGACACCCCTCACCGTTTGGGGAAGATGGGTGTTGAAATGGACATGGCCGGGACGCACCTCAGCCATGAAGTGATGGTTGTCTGCAGGTTACCGTGGGACGTGATTCTAGGAATGGATGTGTTGGAGAAATTGAACGGCCGCATAGATTTGGTCCAAAAGAAACTGTTTATTAGCTAGCCGACGACGTGGCAACGAGGATCTGTAGTAAAGCCGGTAAGACCACACACAGATAAAATTTTCACCATAACTTCTAATCCAAGCAACATTGAACGGCGAGTATCGGAACTAAAGCGAGTTCTCAATGGGCAAGCTGGCGGGGGGGATGACCAACGGAAGAACGGTTTGACTGATCTGATTAGGGAGTACATGGATGTTTTTGCCTGGAACGCGACAACGACAGATCGCACAGAGGAGTTAAAATATCAGATTGATACAGGGAACCGTATGCCGATATGAACACCTCTGGGACGAATACTCGTTCACCGTCAACTGGAACTGAAAGAGATGATTGAACAGATGCTTAAGAATAATATTATTCGGCACTCTAATTCATCTTGGGCCGCCCCAGTAGTTCTGATAAAAAAGCTGGACGGGAAGTTACATCTTTGTGTTGATTACGGACTTCTGAACAGCTTCACAAAGCGAGACTCGTTCCCCCTTCCACGCACGGACGACGTACTAGAAGCGCTTAGCGGGTCGTGTTGGTTTAGCACACTCGACCTTGCATCCGGTTAATAGCGGGTCAAATTTGAAGAGGTGGACGGGAGTAAAACAGCGTCCACTTTGCCTTCGGGACTATAAGAATTTCAGACAGTGCCGTTCGGCCTAGTGAACGCCCCGGCAGGAGTATCTGCAGGAGTATGCTTTTGAATGCTACCATCGGCCAGAAAAACAGCATGGGAATGCAGATGCCCTCTCTCGAAAACCAACCCGTAATCATGGGGATTGTCCTTTTGCACCACAGATCACGTGACACTGATCAGTCTGCAGAACAGAACAGAAGGATGAGGTAAATTTCAAAAGGATGATCCCGAGCTGACTTTGATTTACGAAAGGATATCAGCGAGTGGAAGTAGACCGACGGGCGAAAAGCTTGCAGGCTGCAGTTGGGAGACTCGATGCTTGTGGTCCCTTTGGGAACAGCTGGTGACGGTAGACGGCATCTTGTACATACAGTATGGGCCCAATTATACTGAACGTATTTTCGTTCCTCAGACAAAAGTGGCCAAGGTGCTAGAGAACCTACACCGAGAACTGGGACGCGCGGGACAAAATAAAATGGACGAAGCAGCACGGACGAGCTTTTGGTAGTCTCATCAGCGGCGAGATGTTGCCGATTTTTGTCGCGGTTGTTCATCGACGGCATGGTAAGACCTCTTGTGTTTTTGATATATCTCGGTGACCCGATTGGTCAACTAAGTGTGCGCTGTTAAATGTTTGAAGACGATGCCAAGACTCTCAGAATTCCGAGTCGATGAGGCCTATAAAGGAAACTTGATCGAACTGGCTGCTTGGTAGGAGGGCGGTGACCTCCCACCAAACCTGGACAATATCTCTATTAGATTGGTTCCGAAAAACGGGAGGCCAGTTGTTGCCTCCCTGAGGCAAAACGAACTAGTGTGGATTGCTAAGGTAGATGAAATTAGAGGCTTCGAGACCGATATGGGAACCGCAGTTCAGTGTGTGTTTGTTGCAAAAAAGGTCGCAGCGGCCTTGCTTCCACCTAGAAAAGCAATCTCTTTCAGGTGTCCCGGTGTATTATGCCGCTGTATAGAGCGTTCGTAGGAAAGCTTTCGGAATGTTGCGTGCAGGCGCGCAGACCGCATCTGAGTAAACACATGAAGTGGCCGGTAAAATTCCTGGAGCTAGTCACCAGGATGCTTGGTGCAGTGAGAGGTGTGGAATAAGTAGCCAGATAAAAAAGCTTGATCGTTCGCCCCTTGAATGCAAACTACTTCGTGGGAACCTAATTGAGGTTTGCAAGGTTCCATATGGTTACAGTGATGTCACATCTGTAGCTTTGAATTCAGCTAGGGAAAAGTCTAACCTAGGTGGTTGTTAGCTTTCGCTAGACAAACCAAGTGCTCGTACGCAAACTAGAGCTGGGTTCTTAACAAACGCGGTTACAACTCCTTGGAACAGTCCACGTGAGTCTGTTTTTCAGGTTGCCTTGGTTCAGTCTATCTGGAGGAAATGAGACCAAGAATGGAGAATTTCATTCCTTGACTTAAAAAACCCTGTACTATTGTGGGTATGTTCGTTTTAAGTATACGTGCACCTTGCTGCCTGTATGATTTCATATTTACGGGTGTCGATTAGTAGTTGCCTGCAAGCCACCATTCCTAAGGTTTTTATGACTGTCTACGTGCGTATATACATATTTGTCATGACATTTTCTGCCACCTCAAAGTGGTGGTCGGACTTGTGCGCTGTTCTGATCCGGCAGACAAGGTTGACCGAGACACCGGTCTTTGCAAGTCCAGCAACATCAGTTCTGCTGAAGGGTAGCAAACAGACATAAGACAATTGGACTCGTTGGGTATGATGGAAAGGCATTGCTTTGTTTCGGCTTGATATTTGTCCTTGCCTGGTGTGGTTTTGTTGTTTTGACTTGTTCATCTCTGCGGTGTTATTGGTCATTTCTGCATGTTGACTTTGTAGATGTTTAGCCAATGAGCTTGTGTGTGGATATAATAATGTAGTTGCTGTTGGTGTTGCGATTTTTTCAGCGAACTCAACGATTTGTTCGCCGGTTCATTGTTGGAGGCCCAAGTCACCTGGATCCAGTTAGTTTGTCCGTTTCGTTGTCAGCAGTTTTCTGTTGACCAAAAAGGCAGTCATTGAAAAAAGGTTGTAGCACGGCTCTTGGTGGGTGCCTTGAATACGGAGAACAGGGTACAATAATAATCTGACAACTTCTTAAGTGAGTGAGAATCTATGAACACTTTGAAAAGGTCCCTATGAAAACAACTAGCGATTTCTAATGGAAGGTCGTTCCAGCGGTTGATAACCCTGTAGGAGAAAGGCTGTCGCCTAAGGAAGTTCGGGGGTGGAAGCTTATATAGCTTCTTGTTGTTACCCCTTTGACTGTTATCAACTACTGTGGTAAAGAACTGGTGCAAGAGTTCTGTGCTGAAGAAAAAGTGCATAAAGATTAAGTCGCCGCGGAGTCTTCGAAATCTAAGTGGATAACTATCAAGAATTTCAGGGCGAGACTCAGGGAAGCGCCGCAAGTCAGTGACCATTTTGGTAGCCACCAGCTGGTCACGCTCAATGGCGAGTATATCTTTCTTCATACCGGTGTATACGACCTGATTAGCATATTTAAACAGTGGTCTTATGTAGACCCCGTTAAGCTTTTGAAAAGCAAGCCTGTCTATGCGGGAAAGGATTTTTTATCATCTCAAGAGTCCTAAATCCCTTTTTGGCAGCCGTCTGGTGGTGATAAGAAAATGATAAACCAGACGACAGCCAAAACCTCCAAGTCTTTTCAAGGTGAACTTTCGTGATATCTGTTACACTTTGTGTACCATCCCTCGCGAATTGTCTTCTGTAGTCTCCTCCGAGCGATATATGTGCACACTTGCTGTCGTTTAGAGGGAGACTCCAGTCACCTGACCAGCAAGTAATGCAGTGAGAGTCAATCTACAATGCACTAGAATCACAAGCGTTTTAGATTTCCAAATCATCAGCATAGAGGAGAGTGTTCCCAGAAATAAGTTCGGGAAAGTCATTAACGTACATAAAAACTAACAGCGGATTGAGTACGGATCCTTGATGCACTCCAATGAAATTTGGCGAAGGAGAAGAGAGGTCCGTTGCTGTTTTTCTTCTGAAATTCCTTTTATCAAGAAAGGACGCAATCCAGCGGAGAATCTCTTCTTGGATCCCATAGGTTTCTATTTTATGTACAAGAAGACCGTGTGAAACATGGTCAAATGCTTCAGCAAACTTGAAAAAATAACATCTTTGTTATAGGCATCGTCATGGGCGTCTGTCAGGCCATCCATGATGATTAGCATGTTGGTTTTGCACGACCGGTTGAGAAAAAATCCATGCTGGGTAGAAGATAAATGTTATTTGAGAAGAAGTGCTTGGGGTTGGTGCGTTTTATCAGACACTCCATCACCTTACATGAGACGCTGGTGAGGCTGATCCTCCGGTAACTAGCAGGGGAGTGACGATCGCCCGCCTTGAACGTAGGTGTGGCAATGATCTCTTTACATGCCTCTGGAAGAGTACTGGTACGAAATTTCTGTTTGAACAGATTATGGAGGGGCACCGCCAAACCAAGAGCCACTTCTTTGAGGATCCGAGAATGGGTCCCGTCTAGTCACATTGCGCTATAAGGATTTATCTTATACAAGAGATCCTGAGCGTTGAGAGCACAGATTAGTCAACTGTTAAGGATCGGTATCGGAAATGTATCTCCGGAAGAAACGGACGCCATGTTGGCGGAATCACATTGTGGACTGCTGAATAGTACTCTCTGAACAACTCAGCAATCACCTGGGGTTGGAGGGTGTTTCACAGTGGTGAAGCCGCAAAGAAGGCGCTGAGGACTCAGCTTTTCTGGCGACGCATGTGCTTGGAAAGAACATTCTCATTCTCGCAGGCTACCAGTAGGATTTTTTACCGTGCCTGCTGGGTGTGTTGACGGATTTCCCGCCTGCACCAGTTTCGTACAGAGCAATAGGCTTTTAGATCGTCGGGCCTATTCGTTAGTTTCTGTTTAGAGAATAGACGGGAACGCAAGTCAAGAAGACGACGTATGTTCCGCGGAAGCGGTGAATGAGATGAGGTCTTCCACAGTTTGCGAGGAACATGTTGTCCATCGGGTTCGTGTACGGCAACTTTAAAGAATGATAGTTTTTGTTCATTCAATTAGTCACACGTTTGAATGTACTTAAATATGTTTCTAGTGTGTCGAAGTCAGCTTTCCAAAAATTTCTGAAGTAAATGTTTGTTACGACACTTGGGAACCAGTAGCAGATTACTTCGAAAGCCAGTAACTTGTGGTCAATAGGCCCCAGCGGTTGTTTGATTACCAGTCTATCCACTGGATGAGCTTCATTTCTGAGTATCCAGGAGCATGCAGTTTGTTACCACTGATATTTGCGGAAAGCCAGGTTTCTGTTAAAGCAAGAATATGAAGACGATTATCATGGACCAAATGTCTAATTTCTGGTAGATTGCTTGAAATGCAAAAGTTAGTGTACATTCACATGAGGCTTATTTCATCCTTTGGCTAGGAGCAAAAAGAGACAGAAGAGCATGAGGAAAATATTGAGAAAACCGTCCTTGTAGCGAGGGGGAGTGCGTCAGAGTTTTCTGCGCCCTTTTGGACGGTAGCGTTTGTTCCACCACTGCTTGAGCACATGTGAACGTCCTTGTGGGATGCTATGCCCGTTCCTGTTGGCTCATGTTTGGTGGATTGTTTGTGCTTGTGTGTGTTCCATCCGCTGCACTGTGGTACAGGCCTCCGAGTAAAAAGCTATGTTTGATGACCCTAATCGATCTCCCCCCTAGGTCTGGACGCTTTTGCAATGTCCAAAACCCATATAAACCAAGATTATACAACATAAAACAAACATCAATTCATCATCCGTTGCACAGGGTGAACCGAATCACCCTATCTGCTGATTGCGGCAGGATGGATGGGCAAAAATATTTTACTGTCAAACCCTCCTACGCCGCTAATGACCCCTCAATCACAAATTCTATAGAAGACAATCCTCACTGGAGTTTCAGTAACACGAGGACTAACTTGAAAAACGTCCGGGGACTTGTAGAACTTTTCGTTGTGGCACGGAATGTGCGTGCGTTGCTGGATCAGTTCGCCTCCACAGGTTGGGTATAATGTCAAAACGCCCCGATCGCTATGGAACTGCGTCGATATGGGATCGTCGTAGCAGACTTGAGCGAGACAAGGCTTGCGGACCAAGGTAAATTACGGGATGCATGTTCCGGGTACACCTTCTACTGGATAGGTTACCCGACAGGCGGTGCTCGGGAGCATGGTGTCTGTTTCGCTGTCGCTGACAGCACCAGCACTTTGATGATAGGCGAACCGCACGTCATCAACCCTTGAATCCTGTCCATGCGCCTGCGACTCGGTCGAGGTAAGTATGCCTCAGTTGTTAGTGTTCATATTCCAACTATGTGTCACGCTGATGATACGAAGGACCAGTTTAATGACCGGCTGTCCGCCACAATCCAGTCGACACCAGTAAGTGATCGACTGTATGTTCTGGATGAATTGCACGATCGAATCGAGCCCGACTCGGTAGCCTGGTCAGAGGTCCTCGGATCCTATGACACTGGTTCAGCGAACGAGAACTGTGATCTTCTGTCCCACCTGTGGGCTACTCACGAGCCAGCTGTCGTGAACACCTGATCTTACCTGAAGCGACATCACGACGTAGACTAATCCACGAAGCAGTCAGCGTCATTTGCTTGATTACGTGATTGTGCGACAGCGCGACACTCATGAAGTGCGTATCACGCGGATGATGCGTAGCGCTCAATATGGCATCGATCGTAAGCTGTTCAAGACCAGATTGTTTACTCATGTCTGTAAGCCTGGCAACGGCAGAAGTCAGATGTCAGACGACTGGAGAAATCCGAGACGGAGACTGCTTTTCAACATGCCGTTGCCGCTCGTCTAAAAGACGCTTTTGTATCCGCTCCTTTCGAGAGTATGTGGTAACAGCTGAAAGAAAAAGTCACTGAGGCAGCCGTTGAGACGATTGGTGTCGAAGGTCAGGAACGTCGGGGCCTGTTGGACGAGAACAACGCGGCCACTTCCAGCTTGGTGCAAAAGAGGAATACGGATTCTGTCGCCTCGACAATGGACACGGACAGTGAAGACAAGATAGGGGCATTCTGGCGTGTCCGCCGTCAACTAGCCGGGCGTGTCCGCTGACTCAAGAACAACTGATGGATGAAGCAGGGCATGCGGATGTGGGGCTATACCAATTGCCAGCAACATAGGCAGCTTAACGATTCGCTTAAGGCAATTTCTGGTTAATCCCCCCAGACTACCAAACCAGTGGTTGACGTGAACGCCGGTTGTTTTTACGCCCATCCAGAGGATATCATGAAGATCATGAGTAAACACTTCGGCACTTGTGTAGTTGATCGGCATGGTGTTTCAACCCCGGACCGAGTTGGAAAAGACCGGTTAGGTACAAGAAGAGAATTTTTAAATTCTCCATGAAATATGAAAATGCATATCATGGGACAAATATATAGATTTTATTGAGTATAGTAGGTGTGTTGCGATGAAAAAATCGGCTATACATAAAGTCGTTTCCTTGTGAGACAAGGTGAACAACAGTTTACCAATCATACTTCCCGGATTTCGTTTCCTCAAGGTGTGACTGGGACTGACGTTAGTTTGATCCAGATATGAGACAGAAGTGTTCCTTATCGAGAGACCACAGATTTTCAGTTTTGCGTTTGGATTACCCTGTTCTCATGATCCACGAAGTTTTCCCGGGTGGTTGATTGTTATTTCGGTGTTAGACTGGAAGCGAAAGTTAAATAATGCAACCGGCTTACTCGGACATGTCCTTGGATGATGGGTAATAAGTTGGCCGTATCTCGTTTATTTCTGAAGCGAACCACCACGCCTCTCAAGTTTTTCTTACTATACCACCAAGTACTCACGTTTATGGGAAGTGAAGCATACGATGGTATTTTCTTTTCACTAACAGCGACTTTGCTGTATTGGCAGCGTTATTTTTGAAAATTATTTCACTTTCTGCTTGAGCTTACCATGCTCAATGCGCGGTTTATGCGGCAATGCAAGTTGACGACTGCCTCGAAGCTTACTTCCAACGCAGTCTTGGTGTATGTCATGCTGTACTCAAACGCATAGCGCAGCCAAATTGTGAACGCTTCTCCAAAAGTAAGACGTGTATTTCGAAATATAGAAGCTTTCCGAACAGAATGGAGACACCATCATGATTCAAACTTCCACAGATAATTGTCACGATGGAACCATCTTTCACCAAACCAGCGAGGGCACGGCATACGCAGTTCATGCTGCCCTCCAATACGTCGCGTCTTGCCAGCACGAGCAGTATCATCTTGGCACTTGTCAACATTTTGTTCTGCTCCGACTGCGCATAGGTCTCAGAGTTAGCCCAAGACTGCCCTCTACAAAACACCAAAGAAGCTACCGCTGTAGGCCTAGCGGATCCGCTGCCCAACGTACGACCACTTCTATGGAATACATCAGTTTTGTTGGTGACGTTGACACTAAACCGACGTAATTACCCTCCGACGGAATTCACAGCATCCCATTCAGGCGCTGAGTCTACTGCAGTCACTACGATAGTCTCATACCCGCACACACCCTTAGCACCAGGACTGCTACTCCGTATCCTAAACATGAATTACAAACACGGTGAACAGTATACCTTTCATAGGTAGTGTACTCGCCCGGCGCTGAAGTGTCATTGACATCAGACCACACTGACGAACCGTGGCCTGAAAACGGTGGAGCTCTTGGGATGGCATCTTGGGATATTAAAACGTATGGATGGGCAAAATATCAGAAAACATACCAATAACCATCAGTGGAGTCTGCAGCTGGCGAAAACATGGACCAACAGTCATCAGAATCGTAAGCGTCCATGATAGGAAGCTTGAAAGACTGTAGCTGAAACGGTACAAGTGAGAATCAATGTTTTCGTTGGAGAAACAACGAACATGATAAGTGGTCAATTTCCGTCGGACAAGTGAGTATTGACTCGCGTACACCTGGCAAGCTACAGTCAACCATAGCCAATAGGCAATAAACAAATGAGTACCCACGTTATTAATGATAGAGTAGGACGTGTTACCTATGTTTACATCATACCGTAGGTAGAAACGATCAGGTGATAACGTCAGGTGCAATAACCTTCAGGAGTGACATTCCGTTGACCGTTTTCTAGACGAAATGCAGATAATGAAACTCAGATGTATAATTAACCCACAAACGTGGTGGCATAACTTTCATTGGAACCTACCTCGATATTTAATGTACAGTGTAATTCAAACGTAACGTGGACAGAAATTACAATTTCAATTATATCTCCCAAACAACGCGCAATTGAAAATTTTGCATCATGAAAGCATGTAGTCCACCACGAAAATTCTAACGGGAGCATTTTCGGAACGCAAAATTAAAAACGAATGCCAATATGTCGCTTTTTATTGAAAAAAGGGCAAAACATTTTTCTCAACAAAGTGCGAATATCAACATATTTTAGGTATAGCTGCTTTATCATTGCAACACACTTATAATACTCAATAAAAACTATATAGTTGTTCCGTAATATGCACTTTAATATTTCATGAAGAATTTGAAATTTCTCTTTTGGCGCCTAACTGGTCTTTTTAACTCGTTTCGGGGTTGAAACATCATACCGGTCAACTACACAATTGCCGACATTTCGGTAGCCTACTCAACCATAACATTGTCATCGATTGGTTGATCGTGAATAGACCGTAGCAAAAGGCCGTCACCTATTCACCTGCTGTCGCCGCGAGCTTGAAGGAAGTGAAAGGAGCAGTGAGACAACTGCGCAACAGAAAAGAAGCAGGTGAAGATGGATCACCAAGTGGAATATTAAAGACTGACAGACCGGGGTTTGAACGCGCTTTGCTCCACATTGTTCACTCTATCTGGGAGCAAGAAGATATGCCACAAGCATTCAAGGATGCCATTTTCGTTCCTCTGTTTAAGGGCAAGGGTAGCAAGCAAGTCCTCAGTCTGCTGGGCTACACATGTAAGGTGCTTGTCAGAATCCTTCTGAACCGACTGAATGCGGACGTTTTGGAGGGCAGTGTTCCCGAGGAGCACCATGGACTCAGACGAGTCGCGGCACGATCGACCTGGTGTTCGTTGCTCAACAGCTTCAGAATTGCCGGGAACGTAATCAGCCCTTGCATGCGCTCTTCCTGGACTACACCACTGTGTCCGGTTCGATGAGCTAGGATGCGTTGTGGATCGAGCTTGGTAGGTTTGGAGGTCCAGGTAAGTTCGTCAGTTTGAACGCAATGTTGCACGAAGCAGGGTTATGCCCTATCCTCATTCCTATTTGGTTTATATTTGACCGCCATGCTAACAATTGCTTTTCAAGGCTCGGCGTTGAAATACTGTTCCTGCAAGTGCACCTGAAATTCGTATCAGTGGAGACGTTGTCGAGGGTGGCACCAACTTCCGATACTTGGGTGGCAAATTGTCCACAGATCTGTCCGTGGACCGCGAGTCGAGAGCTCGGGCGACAAAGGCTTGTGTTGCTTCCGGGCATCTTGAAAGGCGTGTCTGGGAAGACCACAACCTGAAAGTGGCCATTGAACTCCATGTGTATCGTTCAATGGTGCTGTGTTCGCTGCTGTACGGTAGTCAAATGTGAAAATTGTATCAACAGACCGTGCGCTGTCTAAGCCGCTTCTGTCTGCAATGTCTGAAGTGCGTTTTGGTTATTCTGTGGTCGAACACGGTTCCAAACTCTGAGGTACTGCGGCAAGTGGATGCGGACGAAATGCAAGCCATGCTGATGCTGAATCAGCTTTGTTGACTTGGTCGTGTCCGAAGAATTGGGGAAGGCAGCATTCTAAAGCAGCTGCTGTGGCTGTGAATGCGCTGGCAGCCTCGGACTAGTAGGTCACCAATGCGTTCACAGTACACCTTCGTGTGAAAGACGACGAAAACTTTAAGCTCAACTAGATTGTCTGTTGTGACTACTTTTCATTGTTCACACCGACCGATGACCTCCGTCGTTTGGCAGCTTACCCGCTCCCCTTTTCTTAAAAATGGGTGTCTGTAGCTTTTTTTCTTTCCTTTATTTTCAGCCTTGTTGGTGTTTGTTTTATCTGCCTTATCCCACTCCGACCTCCAACTTTATTCTTCTCTTCATATCGTCTGACACTAACATTAACCTGTGCTACTATGCTGGGACATTTCTCGCATAACGTTTTCAGTATTCTTTTTCCTAGTTTGGATCTTTCCGTTGGAGTTGCACCTTTTGTCTATAGCCCCGGTGATAGGGCTTTCATCTCTGAACTAGTTCACGAATATGCTAACCAGCACTGTCCAACTGGACACAGAGAGCACACACATCTTCCGGTTATATTCCTTTTGGTTGACACTGGATACGTGGCGTGTGAGTGGTGCCACAAATAGCGCAACGCAAGCTACTTGTGGTGATGGTTAAACGCAGACGTCCTTCGGTTTCAGTCAATGCGACAAGCTAATCCTAACCGGATGCGGCTAACCGCACATATATCCATGTTTCGCAGGTTGACAAAAAGTCATATGGCGTCAAGTTTGAATATCTGGACAGTGAAAATTTGCGTAACCGCATTTGCAAAGAATGTTTCAGAAGTCATTGGAAATGTAACAGTCCACCTGTTTCACGTGAACATGTCGCAGTGGTCTATGGATTCCTCATAAACAATCACATCGCCATCGATTTGGGACGTTGAATGACAGATTCTCACACTTTGCTTCTCATAAACAAACTTGAGTGCTCCACAGGAAAGTCAACAAAATGACATCTGCGCTTACATACAATGTGTGATGCAGGATCCTCAACAACTCTAAAGAGATCGTCCTTCAACCCATTTTGTCAGCCGAATTAGAATGGCCAGATTCTTCCCAATATTGAACAGTTAACTTTCCTCCATTTTTTGATAGGCTTTACTGTTACTGGTGGATGAACGGAGTAGGTCAGTGCTAAAAAGGAACTATGGTTACATCATAAATTATCTGGAGAACGCACTTAATTTAAGTTTATCGACCATTAGGCTGATATTGAGGAAAACAGTCGTGGATCGGGGGTTTGCTACCACCTCTCTAGCGTGTGACGTCTGATACACGCTTGGATAACCTCAGGGTTTTCACTAAGTGTGGGAAGCACGCTGCCATGGAATATTCACAAACCATGCAAAAACTTGTGGAAGGTTGTTTCTGAAAGGTTGGATTCATCCATTAAAAGATATGCGAAA
>JTDE01005412.1:32501-44674 GCA_014338405.1 Paragonimus skrjabini miyazakii
GAATTTGTATTACTAATAAGTAGTGTGGCAGATTTATGAATTTAGACGAGACCCAACTGTGAAAAGGCTTCGGCTGGATTCGAACCAGCGACAGACACACCATAATTGCAAATAACCTCAGTAGTCTTCGTAACTTGTTTTGCCTCCTTATACTGTTCACATACTTTACGAATGATCTGGAATCTTTGATCATGATGCAAGAGAAGTTTCTGTTGTGGTTCTGGCAAGTTAACACTAGCGATCAACCGATCACGTAGCTGATCCTCTAACTGAATGCCGTATTCACACCTGGCTGCTTGCGTTTGCAACTGTAGGACGAAATCACGAATTGATTGAGATTCGGACCAAATTAGCACACCGAACTTGGTTCTTTCAAATAAACTCACCGGTTTGATGTTTCGGAAGAGAATTTTCTTCAGCGTAGGATAGGAACAATTGATTCGTGACTCCGAAAAAGCCACGTTTATGGCAAGGGCATAGGCTTCCTTACCGATGAATTGTAGGGAAAAAGCAACCTTCTTCCTTTCGTCCAAATCAGATTTGGTGAGGCATCAAATGTCAAACATCTCCAAATAATCTTCCATCGTTCTAGCATTTGAATTAGTGAGTAATCGATCCACTTCAGTACTCATTGTGAATAGTGCGAAAGAGCGACGCCAATTGTTGTAATTAGAATTGAACTATATAGGATAACGATCGAACGTACAGGAATCACAAAACACAATTTGACACAACAACACAGAACGTATATTTTTGAATCGTACGTATAGTCAAATTGTACGCGATATTGAAATAGTGAAACAATTATATAACAGAAGTAGACCAAGCATGTCAATCATGTTCGTCACACAAAAGTCTTCCAATGAATTGTTCAGTCTTGGATCTACCGACCTAAATAACTAAGACATGGATGCAATGTAGAAAAATAGACGAATGAAGGAGTTTCGGTTTGGTAATACATATTACAAATAATACTACCATATACTAAGCCACATCCGTACTCAGCTAACTCAAATGTACCAACTAGTAGCGGAAAGTGAACTGATTTTCACGTTTCTTTTCGTGATCATTTGCTAAAATCAATTTTGAGGTAGGTTGCACTTGAACATTGAGCGTCATCTAGTTTTGAACGGGTGATATTCCGTATGATTCACCTTGCATTTCGAAATGTCTGCAAAATACATCCAAGTATACGCTTTCATTTTGGATCAGTTTTGGAGGGCTACGAAAGAAGAAGACTGATATCGAACGATTTATGCCCGGACACATATTGGTGCATCTGGATGACTACTTACCACGAGGCGTTTACATATCAGTATTAACAAACAACTGAATTGGCGGAAAACCAAAATGTCAGAGTTTGCAAACACGGTCACTGTGATGTAAGCGATAACGTAGTTACGAAACTCGGTCACTGAGCCCATTCAGTAGAAGTGTCACTCAAACATGTGATGCCATATTGACGCGCACGACAAGGAACGTGGGCCAGTGTGATCTGGGTATCGTATTCAAACTTTTGTACTCAATATCACACAACCAAATAATGCGCTTATATGTAGTTGTCATTAATGGAAACCTCAAGCATAGGTCTGATCTCGTGAATCAAGAGGTTTTGGTTAAAAACTGAAATTTCTAAGAAAGTCATGGTTGTATGAGGAAGAAGAAATGAGAATCAGAGGTATTATATAAGTGAAAAGCGCTGTTAAGCTGATTTTCAAGTCAGTTTTCTCATTCACGGTGTTGAGCATATTCATCTATGTCTGATCAATAGTTTGGCTAACTTTATCGACCAATATGGTCTTCAATTAAGTGTGTCATATTTCTCGTTTTTAATAAATCCGTTAGGTACATAAACAGGACTGGAACCAATGGTACAGGAACCGGACACACTTTTGTGAGCTCAGTCCTACTATCATATACCGTACGATATTCTAATATCGTAAATTAACTAGAGTAACTAGGTTTAGGTAATGGAGTAATCTGACTGGTTTTCAGGTAACTATCCAACTTAACGTGCAACTCTAATCTACTACGACACAGACATTGGTTGATAGCCAATCTCTTCCACATACCTTAATTTCCGACAAATCTTTGAATTGTTCTTCGGCTGGCATCTACTTTCGGTAGCAGTTTAAAACATTCTTTTCCAAGTAAAAATAACATACCCAAATAAGCTTAACCATATTCCACATGATGGCGCGATAAAAGCATTCATAAGCGATAGAGGTTGTTGGGGTTTATCAACCAATTCAAACTGACTAACAAATTCTGAGGTTATGTGATACAGGTCGGGTTCGATTGCTTCTGATTACAGACCAGTGTATAGCAGAGAGAAGGTTTTGGAAATCAGAATACATCTCACTAACGATTTGTTTGGTTATTAATTTATAGGCAACTAACTACAATGTGCCTGTTTAGTGAAGCAGGTGCAGAATGAAAGTACAGTATATCATCTATAATTTTATGTGAGATCACATATGACGAGTGTTCGGCATATTGCAGCCAAAACTGACATCAATGTTCGAACGTCGTTCGGTAAGTTATGTGGATCCGGTAAGCTGGGATTCGGTCGGTACCGTTGAAGGAACACTTGTAGTTGCTGTGAATGTGAGAAAAGAGATGACATGGAGGTGCTGTTCATTCTGAATCTAGTAGCACGTGCGTGGTTGCACAATAATGGATGTAAGTGTAGTGATGAAAACGGAAGTAAATTGGACACATCGAAGAATTCTGGATTCACGGAACCCGAGGAGGATTCCGAATGACTGGCTAGTCCGCCGTTCTGCAAATGCTGTTTCAGTTTCTAGCTCATGCTTTAGTCGTAGATCCACATGCAGTATAAAGAGTTTGCGGGCTGTGTCTACAATGTTGCTAGCTGAGCTTAGGGAACGTGAAATCATAGCGGAAATCAAATTAGAGCGTAAGCTGTCCTAGACTAGAATTGAGGTGGAAAAAGCTAGATTGTTGCTTGATCTAGCTGTAAATGAGGACGCTCATGCTGACGTTGACCCCGGGTGGCAGCATTCAGTCGATCGTGAACAGTATTTGGTAAACGAGAACGTAAGGCTGACTCCAGAATTGAGGCCGATACAGCCCGACGGACATCCTATAGCAGTCCATCCGTTGTATGCATTTTTGCCAACAGCTGCTAGTCTTGACCTTCCTAAGGTTGAGTTGTGCTACTTTGATGGAGAAACATGAATTACTGGAAGATCGTCCAACAATTGGAGCGTTGTGCCGAAAGGAATGTATCGTATGACGGTCAGCGCATTTTGTATTTGTTACGCAAGTGTCGGGGTCATGCCAGAGGAGGCAATGAGGATTGTGTCTTGCTTCCGCCAACCTCTTCCTATCGCTGAGCACCCGATATACTGGGTGATTTGTACGGGAAGTCATACCATGTAGCTCGTTCCCTCATTGATGGTTTGTTACCTGCCGGAAGGACTGTACACAATATAGCACATGCTCCTTCCATCGTTCCCGTTCCCCATATTTTCCACTAACCTGACACTTGTTCCCATCACCTCACCCACCCCGCTTTGTTTCATTGAACTAATGTGTCATTAAATATCGACCGCGTGCGTGACCATTCTTGTCTCGGCCTAATTACGTGACGACCCTCCTTTGATCTTGCTGGTCCTGTTGAGTAACTATTGATTTTGCCGGACGAGACTATCGTCGCAAACGACTGAGGCTCGGTTTTTGTAATTATTGATGCATTTCTCCAATAGTACCGTGGAAACTGTTAGATCCAGCCTCAATTTCAATTTGGGGATCTGGCTTTGTGATATACCTAACTCAACGATCAGACGTGGATCGTTACATTCATCGTCAGGCTGATTAAATAACATTTATATGCAACATAGTTGTCAGAGCGAGGCGAACATAAAACAGTTAGCAAGTTTGTGTGAGATCAGACACGTCATCGGCAGATACAGAGGCAACGTTCTGTACGATTGCATCATAATCATGATGCAACTAGAACCATAGCGGTCTGATCGGTCTTGGTGTGTGTGGTTGACCACGGCGAAGTCAATGACTGAACAGAGCGCTTCTGTGAGCAGATTTGTTGGAGCATGTCCAGTGGTACCATTCACAGGAACTTCAGGAGTTTCTATATCTTCCGTCTTCAGGGACTCCAAGAAATGACCAAGGATGAATGATTCAACGCTGCAAGTGTCCACAATCGATGAACCCAAATAGCACGCCCCATATTGTCCCTTAGGTGACCCCGGGGGCTGTTGGGCGCTGGCGGGGGGTAAAAATGGGGCTTGACCGCTGAGACCCCAGTGGGACCTATGGGGGCAAAATGGGGGCTGGCTGTAAAAGCGTTTTACTGGGCAAAAGCTCAGCCACGAACATTATTTCTCTCGAGTACTACGCGGTATTCTTTCAGTTCTTCTCATATAATTACTCCACCGCATACGCATTGGTCCCTAATCTACCGGACGACCCGCCAATGCAAGAATACAAGCGACAATGAACGAAAGGTTGTGAATGCATGCACATTTATTGTCAATCATCGTCAATGTACAACAAGGTTGTTCAGATTAGTACACTGGTTTCTTCCCATACAACTGGTTGACAATGCAAATCATATCTTCGTCCACTTATCTTCATTGTCCATATAGATTGTCTCTCTTCGAGGAGTTTCTGGAAGGTAACGGATATGATATTGTAAGTGAGGAGGTCAGTGAAGCAGATCAACATAATGTTGCTGCTTATGTAGATAGAAATGCAGAAACAAACGTCTTTAGTGATTGCACAACAGGCGATAGCTAATGTTTGGAAGGCAACTTATGGTTAATGCTCCGCATTAGATATAACACAGTTAACACGTTGATGCAGTTTGCAAACGGGAGCACAAAGCTATGGATAATAATCCATCTAACCTGATCCGCGGACTTGTAATTTAGGTCCATGTATTCCAGTTATCTGAAATGTGAGATGAAAAGAAGTGTGATGACAGTCAATATAATGACCCATTAAACACGTGGTCGACTCGGCCAGGTTGACCAGCAGTAGGCCAGGCGTTGGCCTATCTTTTCTACTCCATTGACCAACCAAAAATAAGAAACTTTGGTGAATGGCACGTTATCACGGGATTTCTTTCGTGGTTGAAAAACGATTACGAATATTCTAAGAATGGCATTTTTCACTGTAATAGGTAGATATTTGACTACGGAATGGGTGGTTGCCATTTGAGGGTAAAATGTTTTCATCCAGGCTAGTTCGATAGCTCTGGGTCATTTGCTTGGCACATGCCTCTGGTTTTATCGGTTATCACACTTGTTTTTGTGATGTTTTATGGATAATGTTGGATAACAATATGTCATGTCACTCCGAATGTTTGTGTGATATAACCTACTTTTATTGTTCAGTGAAGAATTGCTACAACTTGACCTGAAGACTAATTTTCACCTAGATGTTTGATTTTTAGATCTTCCTACTCCCTAGGGAGTATGGATATTTGTCAGAAGCATAGTCTAGCTGTAGGTGCCACGTAGGGATCTATAATGCGTGTTTCACATAAACTTGATTTCTGATGTAGTGAAGCCATGTCTGTTACAAGTCTTGTTGATTTGTGTTATGTGTTCACCTCTCAGTTTAGTTCCTTTCTGGAAATATTTTTTGTGAAATTTCAGTATTTCTTTTTTGTTTTCCTCCACTCGTCTTTTACCCTGATATTCACTCTTTCTTTATTTTTATCTCTCTTTAGGTTCTGTTCCATTCGTATTTCGCGTTCAGCATGCTGGATTTGAGGATTCCTTCAACTTCAACGGGAATTGTTTCTACTTGCTTCTACTTCTTGGACTCTTTCAATTTTTTCATGAAACATACGTGTGCTTTTTATTGTGGCAATTTTCGTTTTGTTGTTAAATTCTGCGTGTTCTGCGGTCGCGTGGAAGATGTTTACGGTAGTATGTCCGTCGTAGGAGCAATTTGGGGAGTTACAGGATGCGTCCATTGTCCATCACCATATCAGCCCGCGTTAGATCATTTTAAGGCGTTTGTAGTAATCGCTTCTTTACAAAAATGATCCTGTTAAATTGGCTTGACACTTTGTTGCCAGGTAAGATCGATTGCTAAGAAGAGAATTCTGTGAAACTTACGGACTAGTGTCAGTAGGTCGTAGGCGTTGGATAACGTATGTTTCGACCTACTTCGGTTGTTGAAGCGAATAACTAGGAATGTAAGGAAGGTGCCGTTAACGCAGTCGGCCTACTCGGATCCTACACTGGCCTACTGGAATCCCACTCTGGCCCACTCCGATCCGACTCTGGCCAGAGTCGGACCGGCTCTGGATTTTGTTGCACGCCTACTCGGTTCCGACGCCTTGACAACGCTTTCCAGAGTCGGACCGACTCCGGGCCAGAGTCAGCGTGTTTACTGGGGGTGCACAGAATTATGTGCTACACGTGGCTCTCGCTCGTAATTTCTGTCGCATTTCGTTAAGATCACAATTTTATGGTGGAATTGGGTATGCAGCACACAAATCTGAGAGCAGATATTTAAATGTATATATAAATGTGTTTGCGCAAAGACACCAGTAGCGAATAACCGTCCCTTATTATTTATTGAAGGTATTCAAAATAGGTACAAAACATTATCCGTTCCATGAGGAATACAGACATTCACTAATGACACAAATACTCCGTTCCGTACTAGTGATGGAAGAAGCGGCGGTAACCAGATGGATAAGCGATAACTGGAATCGAGTTAACGGTCGAAAAATGGGGGCAACCAACTAAATAGCGTATATACGACTGTTGTTGACGTAAACACTATATAAAACCTAAGTGTGAACACGAGGCTGAATGTGGTAAGAACCAAAAACAAATGACTCACAGTAGTTCGTAAAGGTGGGTTATTTAGGGTTTCACTATAGTGAACGAATGTTTCCAATGGATGCGCTCTGTCCTGTTGATCCAAGGAGATTCTGGGTTCACACCGGAGATAATCGCGACGACAGATGAATTTGGAGATATGCTGAAATCAATGGATGACTGCGTTAGCCTTCAACTCTCCAGAAATCAGTACATAAGCGACAAGAAACGCAGAAAGAAGACAGGACTCGCGACCTTAGAGAAACGCTTTTTATTATTGGTTCATTCAATTCACATTGATTAAACATCAAGTGTACATGTGGATTTGAGGAGAGTGGAAGTTGTGAAGATTAATAAAAGGGATGAAAAACAAAATACCGTACGAAGAGCAAATAAACGAAATTACGTTGCATGAACCTCCTACACTTCCGGTAAATAGTTGACACCGAACAGCGATCTTTTATTTTCTGTTGAACATAATCAATATTGCGCGGAAACACAACGACACCCGAAAACCGATCACCACAACCTACCACGTTCTAAGTCGAACCAATTCGAGCATAATGATTTATGATCGATTAATGCGTTAAAACAAAACGAGGATGTCAGACATAATAACATGTAGACACTAACATCAAAAACAAAGCAGAGACATCGCAAGAAATATACAACACAGAAGAATGTCTTGTGATTACCGAAAAAAACCCACTTCTATATATAGCCCCATTTTGCCCCATTAAAAATGGGGCTGTGTGCCGCTTGGGAAGGTTAAATATAATTATTAAGCTAAGTTACAATGAGTGTAGCCAGAATCAAAGACTGTGGGGGCTTTACTGCCATTTCTTCCACAAGTCAATCGTTGCTTTTCCGACAGCCACTTGTAACCGGAAAGGAATGATTCGTCGTTTCATAAACGTCGGATAACGTTTAAGTTTGCATGGTGCTAACCCAGAACATAGGTATAAACGCGGAAAGTCAGTTCAAAATGCAGCCACTGAATAGGGAACCTCGAACTATATGGGACAGGAGCGCCAAGGAGACGAGAGGCGCGCACCAAAAGTGTATTCATATGTGGGATCAACTGAAAAAAATGGTGTTCGATTTGTACAAGGACAAGTGGTATAGACTGTATATAAAAATGGAGCGAAGTATGAAAATATGTACAACAACATATGATACTCATGCGACCGGGAATTTTCGACCACTGGACGAGTAAATTACACGGTTATGATTTACGTGTATCGGAGAGCAATGAAACAGAGATGTTTAAAATTGTTAACCAACGATCGATTGCCTACGATCAATAACCAAATATGGCAACTGTTAACAGCGGACTGCGAATCAGAAAGTGTGATTTAGCAAGAGCCCAGATTTGTTAGAGCATGTCCAGTGGTACCAGTCATAGAAAATTCAGGGGTTTCTATATCCTCCGTCTTCTGGGACTTCAAGAAATGAACAGGAAAGAATGATTTAACGCTGTTAGTGTCCACGATCGATGAAGGTTCAATATAATTATTAACTGGATAGGTTCGTTTAACGTGATTGGTAGAATGGACAGAATTAGCAACAAGAGTGATAGAATAAAAGTCTGAACTCAAGCTATCATCGTCACACCTGGGATGTGTAAAAGAAGGCTGTGTACTGTGACAACTGGATCGAATGTGGTCGATTGTACCACACTTGTGACACTTGGCGTTTCGATATCGAGACATCAGTCGACAGTGTTTGCCGCCACACTTGTTCCACCATCCGGTAGCATTTGAATGCAGCGCAGACTTAATACTATCAACTGCATTTCAAATATTCACCTTTTTGGATCGCCGCCTTTGTTGACTTTCTGATCTTCTCACGTTGTTGTTTTATACGATCCTCAGTTCATCTTCCACATCAGGTATGACATCAGGATGCTGTTTGTATAATGTTCTAGCTGACTGAAATGTGGAGTTCGACAGCAGTAGGAGCCCCAGTTGTAGATCGCGCATATTCATTACAACAATCATAAGGTCATGAATTCGGGTATATGGTTGGTTGTCGAGATTACATCGAACTGCTTGAGTCTGGCTTTCGAGGATGAACTGCCTGACATCCCGATGTACTTTCCACACGAGCATATACAGTTTGGCGTGTTTAGTCGCTTTAAACTTGGCAGGTTGGACATGTGAAAGCAGCAGTTTCTTCGATAATTAGCAGGAAAGAGAAATTGGTGAAGCAGGGCATGACAAGTTTTTCACTAAGCTGTAAGTATTTTTACCAATTACGGTGAAAACGTGGGCGACCTTGGTTTCTGCAGTTAACTCCTTGCATTTGAGAGAGCAAATTTCAAAGCGTTCAAACTAGTCATTGATTCATGTCGACGAAATATGAATATACAGAATTTCAAGTGCAAAGTAGTCCATGGCAAGAGGTTACAGAAGCCCTTGACGTCAAATATGGTGGTTCCAGAAATACCGCATTGAAACAACTGACTTAGTTCAAACCCAAAGCTAGTTTTGACGCAGTAGTTATAACACCGGAACGAAGTAAATCAGGTATATGTCTCTCGCACTTTGCTGTACCAATTACTGTGAACAATATGATAAAACAACAGTGATGAGAAGCAAATCTAGTGAACATCATCACAGAAAGCTGTGAAATTTCCAGCGTTTCAAGAATGCTTATCACAATAATAGGAATGTAAACAGAAAGACGAACATATGTTGTCCATATTTCAACTTCTGGCTGGTACAACTATATAAGTAGTCAATAGAGTTAGATCGAAATATGGATCAGATTTATTACGAAGTGCAGAACAAGTCAGGTTCAGAGCAACATGTGTATTCACTACACCACACACAGCGTCTCATCTAGTCAGTTGCGGACACTGTATATATAGGTCAGTGTCAAACAGTCTGATTGGCCAATGCAGATACGGGGTGCACTACTAGCTGCACTCCACCACATCCTTCCCTTTTTAAAGAATCTTCAGTATTCTTCGGTTTCCGAGAACGAGGTCGTCATTTTCAGTAGAGCTGGATTCAGCCACTCCGGAACTTGTGTTTGTCGTTTTCTGCTTCCGTAGGTTCACCCTTTGCCTCCTTGATGTTCCGTGATATTTGCGTACCACATAAGAACGCTCAACGTCTCGTCCTCCCAGGATGCCTGAGGCTCATCTGTCAGAGCTCATACCGAATAACCAAATCCAAACGGTATCCCCTCCGTCCAGAATTGGCAGCTCATGAAATCTTCGTTCCAAACGTTTCAAATGTTATCTTACGGTGTCCCACGTGATAGTTTGTAGGGCTAAACGATCTTCAGCAAGTGGTATCCGAGTTCTCGTTCTTCTTCTCATGAGCGGCTGAACCGAACTAAAATGTATATCTGCTGACGGGGTGCTTCTGTGTTCTAACAGTGCCAGGTAGACGTCCTCTTTGACTGTTAAGCATTTCCTCATTATTTTCTTTGTCTCCTTCACAGCCGATTCCGCTTTACTAGTAGACAGGCCGTGGTGTGGACTGGAGACTGCGTGTTCAAACCGCCATTTTTCAGCAAACTCCGCAAACTGTTGTGTTGAAAACTGTGGACCACCATCTGATCTCAAACACTCTGGGATGCCGAATCTTGCAAACTGAGTTTCAATCTGCCGATTATCTCCTCGGCTGATGAAGCATTTAACTTTTCAATTTCAAAAAAGTCGCTGAAATAGTCCATCAAATGCAGATATGACTTGTCTGCATGCGAAAATAGATTAACCACTACGTGTTGTCAAGTCCGCTTGGGCACTGAGTAACAAACCGCAGGTTCCATTGGCTGTCGAGTCCCGTACTGCTTGCAGACCGTAAAGGTTAAAACGAAGTCTTTGATATGACTAGTCATACCTCGTCGGTATATGGTATCCTTAGCGCGTCTCGTACAATTGCGTACACCGAGGTGCGGGCGATGTATTTCTTGCATAGTCACTTCTCTGACAGCTCGGGGAATTACCAAACGTTCTCCACGGAACACAAGACAGTTTTCTGTTGTCAACTCATCCCGAACCTTGAAAAAAGGGCAATTTAATTCACTCACTTGTCGTGCGTTCTCCGGTCAGCCGTTTCTGATTTGCTCTTCGGTCTTCTCCACCTCTTTGCCATCGGAAAACGTCTGCTTAATTCGTGGTAACCGCAAGTCTGATTTTGCGAGCATCAGGTGTACCTGTTGATATCCGGTGCCGTTGTCTTTGTCCGTTGTCAGTAGGACTCGCGATAGTGTATCCGCCAGTACCATGTTCTAAATAGGGGTGTATCCAATCTCATAATTGTACTTCTGTAAACGTACCAACATTGCTCACAGACGGCGGGGCGTTTTGTCCAGAGGCTTTCTTACGAGAGTTGTCAATGGTTTATGGTCGGTCTGGACGATAGTTTCTCTCAGAAATGTTTAATCGTTGAGTTTTCCCGAGTCAAGGACTGTCGCCGGCAGTTCCTTTCCGATTTGTGCCTATCGGGTTTTTGCACTTCTCATGGTTCGACTTCGAAAATCAACTGGCTGTCCATTCTGCATCAGAATTGCTTCAATCCCATTTTGGCTGCTCTCATATTGTATCTTTAACGGCAGACGTGAATCATAGTAACGCAACACAGGAGCTTTGACGATTAATTGATATGTTACCACGCTCGCCGCCGTTTATTACCTCACATCCACGGCGAGCCCTGTGTCTTTCAGTAGTCTGATGGGTTCCATGACTTGCGCCAAACAGGACAGAAATTGACTCAGGTAGTTAATGACTCCATTGAAATGAGCAATACCTTTCACCTCAGTTGGGTGTGCCATATTCACTATTGCACAGATTTAGGCTGGATCAGGCTTGATCCCTTCTCTGGATAAAATATGCCCATGGAAAGTAACTTCGTTGATGCAAGGTTGAATATTCTCTTATTTAAGCTTGATGCCGACCGGCTGACATCTGGCAAGAAAGAGCTCTAGATTCTTGTCGTGTTCGGGTTTGGTACGACCGTCGATCAAAATATCGTCAGCTATGCACATGACACCAGGTAGGTTCGCGATTATTCGGATTAGTCGTTCTTCAGGTATTTCGGTGGAAGCTTTCAATCCGAACGGTAGAAGAAGCCAACGGAAACGACCAAAGTTGTCCCGAATGGCGTTAACAAACTGGACTGTTCGTCCAGGCTTACATGACAGAAAGCAGAGGATAAATCCACCTTGATGAAAAAACATGCGCCGGTTAGCTGAGGAAAAACGTCTTACAATAAGGGAAGTTGACAATACTCCCTTCTTAATGTTGCGTTTAATGGATTCGAGTCGATGCAGATTCTCAATTCGCCGGACTTCTTGCTGGCAATAGCAACCTGAATAGCCCAATCGGTTGGC
>JTDE01005413.1:8374-27399 GCA_014338405.1 Paragonimus skrjabini miyazakii
CGGGATGTTTTCGCGAAAATGGTGGAGAAAATTTTCATTACCAAGCTAATACTTTAGGGACTTAATCGATGTATTTCATTTTTTCCATTGACGCCGCTTATTTGCAATTGATGTACTTCAAGTACTTCGCCTAAAATTCCGGTTTTAAAATTTTATAAAATATTCAAAAATGGAGGATTCGCGCCAATAGGACCGTTTTGCCTTTCGAACGACCTTCAAGGGGAATCTCGTGAAACGGATAATTGCTTTCTGGAGTTCAACGTTAAGGAGTTCGAGGTAGTGTTTATCTGGGACACCCGTAGTACCACCTTTCATCCTAATGGTACAACCTTGCAATTTTTACATACGGAGGTACTTGTAATCTATTGCTTCCAACATTCTCTCTAGCTCAACAATCAAAAACCGTGCCGAGGAAGCCATCAGAACACTCCTCGAACAGCTTTCCGGTAAGCTTCATCTCGCAAAACTTAAGCTCCTTTACAACCGCCTCATTCGGCCCCGTCTTGAGAGTGGCACTTCGATTAGCCCTTATTTTAACCGGAACTATGAAGCCTTACATAAGTATCTACATTGAAAGGACACACTCCTAGATATGAACAGGAAATCCTAAGAAGAAAGACTTAACAAGCTTGGTGTGTATCCGCTGGACGCTCAGAAACTACGAGGTGATTGGTTATTGAAGTCTTTAAGCTCTGTTGCATTGTTTTTGATATTGCTGAACTTTGTTTAATCAGTGGTGACAAGTGGGTGTTTGATGTCGAGTTTCTACGACCCCCGGTTAAACAACTGACGTCTCAGTTCGTCACATCAAACGTAATCTATGAATACATATGTAGACGCTGAGCATCCTATGTCAGCAGATCTGAGCGCCAGCTTGGAACCAAGGTTGCCGGAGTGGGTTCAACAAACGCGTATACAATCAGGCAACTTGACAGCGAATACTCAGAAGGAGCCAGCGTCATGGATTGTTAAACATCCCTTGATGACGCAACATGCGACTGACTCATCGAAGTCATTTCTTGTTCTGTTCTTGACTCGAAATCAACGTTTGCTACGATATGCCGAGGCCATTGCAATCAGAGACCGTCACCCCCATTTTGTGCGTACGGAAAGAACTGTTGATGCTGCCTCGGTAGCAACCGAAATGACCGTGAGCTTTGACCTTTTGTGGTTGTTTTGTGCATTGTAATTTTCTACATTATAACTCGTCAACAGTAGACACTAGAAGAGATGCAGCGAAATTCGCTCGACCGCAAATCGCGTAATATTAGTCTTTTTTTGAGTTATTCATGTTTATTGGGTCGCCAAAATTTGCGTAAATCGGTGTGAACTTGACTCACTAGCGGACGATTCGATGTTGATTGCCCACATTCTTACTCCCCAGGTCCCCCACATACTCATGTAGAGCTCTACGTCTTGGCTGTAATAATATTCATTCCGGGGAACATATTCTCAAACCGGAGCTACAGCGCAGTCGATTAGTAAGTCGAAGTGGCCTCGCACCGCCGCGTATTCTTAAAGCTTGTAGTGTAATTTCTGTTTGATTTTTCTCTGAAGAGTCTCCGTCTGCTATAAGGTTCGTTCAGAGGTAGTTTTCCTCCCGTGGTTCATACACTACACTTGCTTTGGACTTCAGGTTTGTCACCCCTTTCCATACTGTTCACCTTCCTGAGATAGGAACAATTAAAATTTCGCTTCCTGTTCCTGTCGCCAGCATATCTAAACCAGAGAAACAAGCTGCGACATCGAACCCCTATTTGGCAATGGCTCTTTTCTTACAAGGTCATCATTCACTGGAACGACTCTTTATCTTAGACTATTAGGTGCCTTAGTATAGACCGTCTTAAGGTGGTGTTAGTCTTCTATCTACTCACGACACCATCCTTAGTCCTACTCCTTTCGTGGTACCTGTCACAAATCCCATCGGTGGCCATACAACCTGTTTTTCAGTACTGTCTTCCAGGTCAACAGAGGCGTTGATTATCAACTCAAACAAACCTACTGGATCCGAGAGATTTTGGTCGTCAGTTGAAAACCGATGCGTTAGTCGCAGAAATGTTTGAATCCATTCATAGGTGGTAAATCCTTTGGTTAACCGACTGTTAATTGACGGTTATGCAAGATAGAAAGAATTGTATGTGACTGACAGAAGGAAAGCCGTAATTCTTGCGCTACCAAGTAGGTCTCTTTACTTATCTCAAAAGATCACAAACCACACTACCAAAAATCCAAGTGCCCGATGCTCTGCTATAACACCTCAGACTGTGTAACAGATGAAGCTAGTAGTGTTACTAACGATCGTGCGTAACACAAATATTCAATCATTGTTCATTTACCTCTTCATTCGATAACTCATAAAACCAGCGGCAGAAAAATAGATAAGTAATCTAAGATGTGTTATTATGGTCACAACGTTAATCTTCGAATGAAACGTATTAAATATCCCGTAGGAAAGTAACTTAGAGGCTCGTGTCAAGGTGCTATGGATTCTGCTCGGTGCTAGTCGACAAGATGTCTACGTTTCATCTGGGGTTTACTTTAACCGACGTGCGTTCAAATCACACGGTTTGTGGCAAAATACATAGACAGATCCTTGTTCCCCAATAGACCACGTACGCCAACAAGCGGCGCTGAAAGTCCCGTAACTTTCACCTTGGTAGAATGTTTCACAAAAGCCAAGCAACAGTCGAACCATTAAAATGTAAGTTAACCGCGAACAATTACATGGTAACTAGTAGTTATCAGGGTTAAGGGTAGAAAATAGTGCAGGTAAGACGGCTCACATGGATTGTAGAGAAAACTAACCTACTGAATGAAGACGAATTGGAGCATGGGTGAACAACCAAACTCGGTTGAATTTCGTTGACACGGCCAGTAGTTGCAACTACTGGAAGTTACTAACGAGCTAGTGAAGTGAACAAGGCCACTATCATTTGCGCTGATCAGTTTTGTTATACTACCAGGTCTGCTTTTTCTGGATGTGACTTCGGCCTGCCGGAATGCCACTGGAATAATTATCGACTGCATTTACTTGGACTGTTGTCAAACTTTTGTCCACGCCACTGGAGAGAAGTTGGAAGAATGTTTAGTGTCTCCGACATTTTCAACGCCCAGTTCCAAGTTAATGAATTGCTGCATGTACAAGTTGGAACGGAGGGGCAAGATTGGAATTTTACAAAAATATCCTGTACGTAATGAGATACTAAATGGAGCCTGGTCATGCAGATAGACCAATCGTGATTCAGTTTACGTCTGTGCGGTGAAAGATTTGGGGCACAAAGCACAAATGATCAGGCAACGATTACCCCAGGTTGACCACTTCCACGGAGGCCCTTGGAGTCATCATACTCGGTAAAACGTGTTATCTCAAAAGATAATTTTTTCCTCGACAGTCCAACAACTTATCATACAATTTTCAGCTTTCCACACGGAACAGTGCAACTGCATGCTAAGACTGACCGCGTTTGGCCATCATCACCACTACGCAGTTATAAGCGTGTCGGCAACTGGGCTTGTTACGGCTTCGCCGGACATGTTTTGCGCGTCCTTAGTAAGGTGCCTTTGAGCGTTTGAACTGGGTTTTTGTGTGCATATTTTGCAGATTAACTGTGCCAGTTCGATTGGACGTTGGAAACAATCCCAGCGGTCGATCTTCATCATTATTTGTTTATGTCCATCCTTTCGTCTGCGGACTGTGGGCGGAATTTTCGGTCATGTGTACTTGTGATCGTCTTTTCCATCACCGTATGCAGCCTTCAGTTTTAACCACTTGGCGACGCCAAGCACCTTTCATCGATTGGCACTGAGTAGCTGGTTTCCGTGACAGTGGTGTATCGTGGATATTCGGCTGAATTCAGTTAGTTTCCAATGTTTCACTGGGAAACTGTGGCAGCATGTGGTATTGGGTGACAGCAAAAAGCGGTCAGCTATTTCGCGTGAGTAAATCAGCACGCTGCTTCGGGCACTTAGAGGTTCTCCGGAATGATATCACCTAAAGTTCCAGTCGGCAGGTATAGGGAGATGTTCGGACCTAGCGCTTGTTCTCACTGTCAGTCTTTGGTCTTCCTTTGGTGACTCCGTTTGTTCACACTCACCGCAGAAAAAGGGGCTCATTTCCACTACTGAGATTGTTCACAACGCTGGACTTGTTACTGACCGTGGTCCACTGGTAACGCTCACGACACTGTAATCGTTCTTGCGCGATTCTACGCAAGTGCGCAGTGAGGCGTGTGAACATATTGGAAGCCCACTGGCAACTGCGCGGCTGATGGTGGTGGTGAAGCTGCTGGCTTCGGTGAATTTTCTGGTGAAGACTATCTAGGTAATGGGCTGTCTGGGAGACCCAAGATGACCAAAGAAATGCTGTTTATTTCAGAGACAGACCTTTTGAGAAAGTTTTGTTGGGCGACAACCGGCTGTTGCCGTAATTCCTAGTAGATTCCAGAAGTTGGTTGAATAGTTGTTTGAACGCTGTGTTGTTCAGTTGTCTCCTGGTCATCATTCCCAGCTCAGTAATTGCTGCAGCGCCGGAAGATTTGGCGTATATTTTAAAACATGCCGGCGGATCGATGAATCGGTGGATTGAAAACAAAAATCGGAAAGCAGGTTTTTTTGACAATTCTGCACGTCTATTTGAAGAGTCATTCCTCAGTGGTGGGCTGGAGCCGGGAAAATGTGCAGCAATCAAACCGGGGTAATAAGGTTTGTTGGAGGTAGAACGTGAGAATGGTTACTGAAGTAGTTGAAACAACAAAGCCAGATGCATTAATCGATACCTTGCAAAAAGGAAAAAGAAAGAACTGTCTACGATCAAGTCTGCTAGGTCAGTTCCCCAGTTTGAGGGGTAACCCATTGATGTCGTGTTAATTCCGCCGTTGAGCGTTGGTTGGAATGCATGATCAGCAAACTTCTTTATCAATGAAATGAACACCAAGTCACGTCGAAGCCAACAAAACTTTAAAGACCACATGTTCGGAGATTCCAGTCTTTCTTCGTGTGGCTTAGTATTCAGGCTCCGGACCACTCCAGTGAAACAACACTGTATGGTAGCAAGCAGCAACTTGTCCTGTCGTAAATAATTTGGTCAGATAATAACACCGCTCTGGAGAAGTGGCCAAACGAAACCGTTATAAATAGGTCTAAAACAACGAGGATTGAACTGGTCAAGAAAACGTTTCAGCAACGCCAGGGAGATACTTTTAACATTTGCTTCAACGCTTGGCGTGCTCGACAGAATGCACGAAATAGAATTTTTAAGTCTTGTCCCGCAGGAACTGTTCAAATTGGGCGGCCTCCAAGATAATAAGTGGTATTCGGAGAACTGTGAATACGCACATATTTGCACGTATCAACAGTACCTTCCAGTTACTTGAGGCCAACCGAGTTTGTATGCACTTGGATGGAAAACTCTTTACCAATGGTTACGGCAAGTTAATTGTTGACGTAATCAGCAGACAGTACTAACCCGGAGGTGAGTAAAAAGGGAGGCAGCTGATAGGTACCAAAAGCAAAAGCGGGTCAAGAATTGAACCCAGAGACAACCCGCTGAAACCAAACCTCAGGGTAAAGTATGCACCGTTTACGGGTACCAAAAACAGACGATTAGTAAGAGGTGACTCAAGTAACCGAGAAGGGCTGTCTGGTATCCCACAGTGGGGAAGCTAGCCGGCTAAATCAGCATGGTCCCCGCAGTCATAGGCCTTGGTAAAGTCGAGTTATACGATATAAATTACATTGTTTTGATCAACCGCTTTGGTACAAAAATCGGTGACCATCAACAGGCTTGTGGTACAGGAATGACCCTTGCGAGAGTCTTGCCGTACCTTGCAGAAGTCTCGAGAGGTGGGGCATTTATAAGGCGTCAAACACGACAGCCTGGAAAATTTTCACGATGCTCGATCTCAGTGTGACTGGTATGAAATCACTAGAAAAATTACGCCTTCCACCCTTGAAAATGGGTTTGATGCTCGCGAGTTTCCGGCCGCTGGGTACATTTCCCTGGTACAGGAATTAGGTAGGCTGTAAGCTAAACGGGTCAACAAGCCGTTCGGCCGCTTCACGCAAAGTCTCAGGAGGTAGGGTGTCGGGGCCTGGGAAGGTGTCTATAAGGTACTTGAGTTTACCAACCAGTGTCAACAATTTCAGTGTCGAGGCAAAACTTGGTAATTCAAGGGGACTGCGCACAAATGCGGCCGTAAAGCGCACTGAGAACATCAACGGCTCTGGCGTCGTGTTTAGCACGGCCTGATTTGCCCAAGATTTGGAGAACACCAGTTTTTGCTTGGCAATTTGACGCTACAAATTGGAAGGGACTATTTGGAACAGTGATAGACCACTCCGTAAGACGTTGTTGATGGTGAAGACGATCTTCTCGAATTAGCAATGTTCATGGATTTCTTAAAGCGTGTGGTTGTATACTATCGTCAGTTCCTGGTAATCTGTACAACGTCCAGGTACGCCAATCCTTTAGGATAATCTCCAATGTATAACAGCGGAGTTCACCTGAAGAATTGCGCCATTTATTGACTGCAGATAGTGTGGCTTCACTAACGGCTGCGGAAAGAAAGGTAGCTGGCTTCAAAAAGAAATCACCGAAAGAATGGGGAAGGATGGAGTTTCCTCAAGCTTGCGTTGCCCGGTAGCCACGCGGTTTCTGCGCGTCCATTTTGCGAAAGTTTCCGGAATCATTAATCGCTGTGCATGCTTGGGCTGCACATGAGGCCGAATAAGACGACCTTGTACTCATTTACTCCGACTGGTGTTGTGGTTTCAGGGTTATTGCCCATCAACTGCTCTTCTGAGAGTATGTAGGTCAGAGGCTACTGGTTAAGGTCAGCACATTACCGGATGAAAACTAGAGGCCCAGTGCCCCGATTGTGAAAAGGTGTACAGACGTAGATGATTCACTGCCTGTTGAATCGTTCGCTAACAATTCAAGATCACACAGAGTTACGCGTAATCTGTTAAGTCAGAAGTGCATTTCTCAATATCCGACGGCAGAGAAGATAATCTATCTTTGAAACAGTTCATGAGAAGTCGCTCGTAAAAACTGGATTTAATATGTTACTACTTGAATCAAAGTACATGAAAACTAAAAATCCCACCTCGAATGTGAAACATCTTCAGAAGTTGGATACATAATATGTCCGTACCACAAATTTGACAACTAGGCACTGCTCAGTAATGGGGGACGATAAAAGGGAACTAAGCTCATTCAAGCAAATGGTTATTGGTTGGGTTGGAGAAAAAGGATTGTTTACGCATTGAGAAATGGTAAGAGTTATAAGCTACTCAAGAAAGACTATGGGAGAAGAATGTCGTATTCTGACCTTTAGATATGTACATAACTCAGACTGAATAAGATTAAGGGAAACGACTACAATAGCTGATGTACGAATGAAATTGGTCAATATTGTTTATTTTTAGTGAAAATAGTGAAGCATAGGGCCACCCTTCAACAATAACCAAACAAAGCACGGCTATCTCAAAGTGATGCAATAGACCTTAACAAAATCAACACTGGGCCCCGAAAACCAGCTGGTTTCCCAAACTCGAAGTGGCAGTAGGAACAGCAGCGATAGACCGGTTCACTAGAGGGATCTGTACTTTCTGTCTTACCCGTAGCTACCTGGTGTTACTCAGCGGATGCTGCTAGAAAACAAAGCGGTCTGATGTCCCGTCTGACAGTAGTACCATCTGCAGTTCTAACTGACACCTGACGTACGTGTCCATCATTGCCAGGACATACCTCAGTGGTTACATCATAAGGTCAAACACCCCGGATGCCTTTTCGTAATGAAGAACTACGTCGCTTATCCGAAGATCGCTTGAAGATTTTAACCACTCAGGTGTAATCTGCAACTGTGGCAGATATTCACGCCTCCATCGCCTCTAAAACACACAAAATAAGTGTTGAGCTTGTCTCCAGCCCTTTGTGTAGCGTTCACGCAATGTAACCTCATCTGTAAATAGGCCTACATTCGAGCGCAACAAAAGCAAATCACTGAGAATTATCTGGATCGTCATTAACAGACACGAGCGACTTATCGTTGACAATTCGCTCAACTTCCACTATTTGGGTTTGACGTGACTCCTCATTCATTACCTGTTGCTGTGGTACCGACGACAGAACCCGTCTTACTGTTCGAATCATTCTTTCCCAGGCTCAGCCACGATGATTCGCACCCGGAGGAAAGAAATAACAATCAATCTCTTGAGTCGACAACACATATGTCAACTCACCCTGGTTCAAGTGTCGTAAACTTTGTTTTAGCTGCAAGTCGGCTCCAACAAACTTGGAACCACCGTCACTGTAAATAGCCTACGGCGTGCCCCGCCTTCCAATCAATCGCATTAAGGCCAAGAAAAATGAGTCCGTAGACATGGAATGGGTTACTTCTGTGTGTATTACACGAGGTTGCAAACAGGTAAGTATGCCGCCATAACGTTTGAGCTTGTTTCTTTCTATACGCACCTTGAACGGACCGAAGTAATCCACCGCGCAATACCTGGATGTGTAACCACGCGGCGACGCTCTCATCGATGGGATTGGCGCCGTCGTTTGAGTGCACTGTTTAGCATAAACCTTTTTATAGTGACAGCACTCACCTAACAATCGTTTAACGGCTGCCATAACTTGTAAAATCCAAGACCCTGTTCTAATGCTAGCGGACACATTTGAGGCACACATGTGCCCTTCGGATTCGTGGTAGTGACGTATCGACAGAGTTGTGACGGCACCGTGACAGGGAACGATCAATAGGTTCGCACTATCCTCATTCTGTGGTCGGATTCTGCTGCCAAGATAGGGTGCTCTATTTACCAAAGCTGGCCGCACTTTTTCAAGTCTACCCACCTTACGCGGGTTTATGGTATACGCCTTCAAGACCCGGAGTTCTTTGTAAGTTTCATGTTCTTGTTTGAACTTTATTAGTTTAAGACAAAACTTCGGACACATGAAGGAGAGCCACTTCGATAGACGCATTTTGTTTAGCGCACATCACCACGGGCACAAAGCTAACATAACGTGATAACCAAGCGACGGCCCGTAGTAACTTAGTCAAACTAGAGTACCTTGGCACCATTTGGTCCAGAATAAAAATAAAGTTGGATGTCGTGGTAACCACGAGAGTGCGTTTGATCTCTGGGTCTTCTTTTAGCAAGCCTGAGAAAGTTGGCATCTTCGGCCATTATTCTTCTGGATTCAACAGAAAGCTTGGATCCCGCAGCCAAAGTTTCATCTTGCTCAAGGTCTGTATTGTCCCTGTAGACGCCACATCAGCCGGATTGAAGCCTGAAGGTACATGCCTCCATTGGTAGACAGAAGTGAGATTGTGGATGAGCCTCACACGACTGGCAACGAAGGTTACGAAACGCGATGAAGTGTTCTGTAGGTATTGCAACACTATTGTGGAATCTGTCCACAGCACAAGGTTACTCGTTGGAATTCTCAACTCACAAATCAGGAAATACATCAGCTGAAACGATAGAACTGCTGCCGTGAGCTCCAGTTTGGGTATCGTAATTGCCTTCTTTGGGGCCACTCGAAACTTGCCAATCAGAAAGTCACATTGAATAATATTAGTCGGGAAACCACCTACCCATTGCTCCGTTACCGACTTGAGACACATCACAGAACACATGCAATTCGACAAGGTTTACTGAGGCAAGTCCAGGAACCGTGCATCTGGGTAATACCGCGCTGTCTATGGATTTGACATCGTTCAGCCAACCTTTCCAGCGTACACGATCACACTCCTTTATATCGGAATCCCAACTGATGCCTTGGTGACAAAAGTCTCAATGCAACCTGCGAAGCGGCAACAACATTGGTCCCGCTATTCCCAAGGGACCATATAACGAAGCCACACAACTTAATATTCCTCTTTTCGTGTAACCCGAATGAAGAGGTTGATTTAACCCCGGGAGTAGTCGTCTGCCACATGACACCTCAGGCCCAGAGCTCGCTGGTACTCACAACTATGGAGCTCAAAGCTGCGGGAGTCAACAATTTTTTCTTCACTGGGTGAATGTTCAATGGCCTCATCACGGTTAGGAACCCACTTGATGAGTCTAACCCCAAACAACCGCAGCATCGCCCGAGGTTCATCTACCACAGCCCTGGCCTCGGATATTGAGTCGAATGACACTGGACAGTCATCCATATAGAACTTCTCTTTCATTACGATAGCAGTCTTCTGTAGAAACTTCTGCTAGTTATCCGCAACCACCTCTTATGGTACGAAACTTGCATAAAATGGTGACGATGTCGCTTCAAATGGGTGTACATTTAGCTAGTAAGTATCCGGCGGTACTTCAAAAGAATCAGAACCCCACCAACTAAAACTTCTGCATTACGATCAACACATGGAACTCTCACTTGCAAGAATATTTTTCAATGTCAGCGGAGACTGTCAGCGGGTAATTGCAAAAACGCATGAGTACCCCTAACAAACTGTTATTCAAATCCGGACCCTGGAGTAAGGTTTTGTTGAGGGACATGCTTCGGTGATCAGCGACACAATCAAAGACTATCCGTGCCTTATCTGGCATATTCGGATTAAGTGCAGGATAGTATGACAAGTACCATCTCCATGTTATAGTTATAACACTCTCACTTATGTAGCCCTTCCCGATATGCTCCATTATAACGGCCAAATAGCCAGCGTTTATGTTTGGGTCTCGAACCAACCTTCGCTTTAATGCAGCAAGATGTTTCTCAGCCACCTCTTTATTGCTGTGCAATACCCAACTATCCTGCCTCCACGGAAAGCTAATCTCGCGGTGACCGTCCTTGATATTACACTACTTTCAGTCACAGTTAATGCTTGTTTGTCATCCACAGAAAGCTCTTTGTCCCCAGAAGTGCTTCCGTCAGTGAAACCCAACTCACATCCTTCGGATCAAATCGTCCAACAAGACCTGACGTGATTCGACGAGATTGACACAATGCTTACTCCGGGGTATGGTACGACACGGACCTCTGAGACTCCAGCCGAAAATTGTCTTACTCACATAAGGCTCACTGCCACTTCCCAGTCTCTGTCCCAGTACCCAGTGTGCTTCAGGGACGTCGCATCCTATTAGAATCCCTGCGCCGTTTTCAGTTAAGCTGTCAAAAGAAAGGTCCCTCATATGAGCTCATTTATCTACCTCAGATTGTTGGACGAGTTCAGCCGGCGTCAGTGGCGATTGTTTCGCCGCATAAACTGAACCAGCTGTGATAGAATGCTCCTTATTCGAGAATTGCAACTCAACTGACACTTTAGTGCATGGCGTTGCACGAGTTCCATGTAGAGTAAGGAATATCATCTGACGGGGCCGTCCCTGCAAACCGATTGCTCTTGCGATAGATTCATGGAGCAACGTAGTGTCAGACCCGTTAGCCAAAATGGCATACGTTGTCACCGGCGCATCTGGGCCAACCAACTTCATCGGGACAAATCCTAGGCACATGCCGTTTTGACTGGGCGCGGCACCGCACAAGGACGGCCTTGCTCCCTCCTTACCTTTTTTCAGGATTGTCCTCATGAACGAATGTATGATAGCGTCGACCACAACCCGGTATCCCATACCTTATCTGCACCCTACAAGACCCTTTCAAGCAAATAAAACAACGCCCGATGTTCTCCAACATTGTCTAGCGTCGCTCCAAAGATTTGTTCCTAAACCAACCACAATCAGATACATCATGGTTGCACTTACAATCCAAACACTGCAAGTTCACCCTCTCTTAAGATACACCAACTCCAACGTTGCACCTCGAGTACTTGACTCCAGAGGATCCAGTGGACGTTGGGTAACTAGACGTTCTTTCAACGCGAGCGGCCAACTGGCCGTACTGACTAGCGCTGACTGCCACTCTATTCTCTATAAAATCTAATGGGTCGCTGAAGTTAGGTTCCCTTCCGCACTCAGTTATGCTCTCAGAAACTTCTGCCCACCTTTCTTGCAGGTGGTGAGGTAATCGTTCGACTGCTTTAATGAGGTTGGTTGAGCAGTTTAATGCTGCTCCATAATCTAGCTACGTCACCATTGCCTGATAGCCCTTCCTCTGAATGGCTAGTCTACGCAAACCGTCAACATCGCCAGCGACTTATTCAGGACCCGTGTAAGCTTCTTCAATTACCGCCTACATAATAGAACGTCGGCGGCCAAACTGGTGGTGCAAAGTTCTCATTGCCCCTGTAAACCCCACTCCCTTTGGCAAGAGCAATAGCCTCTTTCGCCCTGCTACGACAATAATGCAATGAATATGAAAGCTTCGACCCCTGGTCAACTAATTTTTCTGACACATTATCTTCAAAACGTCTAACAATGTTGAAGTAATTCTTCGCGGAACTATCAACAATGTCCACTTCAATTTTCGGAAGGCTGGCTACAAGAATCAAAGGTTCGAGAGCCCACTCTAACAATTCAACAGGGTCCAAACTAAAGGAGTTTGTTCCCGAGACCCCTTGTTGAACAGGGAGCCGATATTATTCCTAGGCGTTGTACTAAATTTAGTCCCGACTGTCCGGACGTGTTCGATTTCCACAGGCTTACGGCGACTCATATGAAGCTCGAGCAGTTCACGCCTCAGCTCTAGCTCCTCCTCCTTCAACGCCAGCTCTTCTTGCAACGGCTCATCAGTTACTTCACTAGAAACATTCAACAAAGTATGACTGAGTTGGACACACTACCCATCTTCTCCAGTGGGGTCACCACCCTCCCTATCGCTACCCCTGGGCCGGATGCATGCTCAGACCTAGAGGCCGCAAACAAACAGAAATCAGGCTCGACAACACTCGGTTTAGGGGAAATCTTACTATTGAAAAAGCTTTGAGAAACAATTAAAACATTTGGCGTAGAAAAATCGTTCGTAAACTTTAAAGAATTAAGGTTAATAGAAAGGGAAACGCCACCATGGGTATGGGTGTCTAACTGATTCTTATCAGAATGGGGACAAAGGGTTCATGAGACATCGCTTCAGCCTCGAGTGACAGAGAAGCGCCTGATGGTCCTGTGGCACCGAACTAGTTCAGAGAAGCAGAATCAGCCTCGATAACACCATAACTGTCTGGACTGTAAGCAATTTCCACAACATCCGATTTCGTCATTCTCGTAGAATGCAGAGAATCTGTGACAGGAGAGTGTTGCTACCCGTCGTCTAGGAAGGCAAGGTGTCTGAGTCAAACATTGAGGAACTCGAATACTATTTAATGGTTTCAATCGAATTACGCGTAATCCGATCATCCCAAAATGGGAAATAATTCGTTTCAAAGGATTCGACTTCAAGGTAATTCAAAAGGCAAAACTGTCTTTTTGGCGCGAATCCTCGATTTTGAAATATTTTTTATTTTTTAATTTTTAAAATCGGAAGTTCATGCGAAGTACTTATAGTACATCAATTGCAAATGAGCGGCATTAATGGAAAATTTGGAATGCATCGAATAAGTCCCAAAAGTACTGCTTTGGTGATGAAAAACGTTTCCACCATTTTCACGTAAATAACCTGTTATCGGCGTTAGCTTTATTTTTCAAGTCCAATCAATGCAATCGTTGCCATCATCGAGATGAAATACGTCATTCTATAGCCTTAGAATGCTTCATTTTGCGGCGTTTTAGAGATACAGTCGAAATGGAAATGTACGACCATACAGTGTTGGCATTGCATTTCAGCAAAAACACCAACACATTTGATAGTGAAACATATATGACGACATTTCTAGCCCCCTTGTCCATACGATATTTATACTATTTCTCCTTGTTTGCACGATTTCAGGTAGATACTGACCGATGAAACGTTGCTCTTAGAAATGGTTGGAAATGAGGCTATAACCATATGATATATCATATGGTTGTTTCCATCTACGGTGCGTATGGAACGGCGTAAGGAAAGGGTATCATGTTCCACTCCATCGTTGAGAATCTTCAGAAGTAAATCCTATTCACTTTACTGCATGGTCTCCAACTAGGTTGAGGTCACGTGGCATTCATACGAAACAATATATGGAAACAGGTGGAATCAAGCTGCCTGCCGATCACCGGGAGATATACCTCTCAGCCAGTCACATTATGATGTTTAGAACGCCAAGTATCTATCGCGGTGCAGAAAAATATTCCAATTAGTATGACAATCAACAGAATCACAGATGATGATTACCATATACCTCAAACGCTTCAAATACAGGTTTTCCATCACTTCACGCGTGTGCTCGTTCTCCAAATTGTTCATGGTAAAAGTGGTTCGGAAGGAGCAGCTACTAGTGTGAACATATACGGCGAACTCTGACGTTATTCATAGCTTGAGTGAATTAGGTTGAGGCATCTACTAGTGTGAATCTACAGTGTATATACCCACACATTCTTCCTGGCTTATATAGATTAGGTTGGAACAGCCCCTCGTGTGAACGCATACTGCATGCCAAGACGTTGTTGATAGCCTAAGTCAATCGGGTGGAGCAGCTATTAGTGGGAACGCATACCACATACTCAGACCTTCTTTATGGGCCAGGTCAGCGGGTCCAAGCTAGCGATTTCATCCTTTGAATAGATAAGAATCAGCAATGTTTGTCGATGAACCCAAGTGTATTGTACTACATACAACTGTTATGCATGATGTAAAGTGGAGGACAGTGTGACAAGTTGCTTCGCGGGATTTCCCTTTCCGGGTATGGCAATGAAGTGATACTTGGCGAACGGCCAGGTTCTTACATTGGTGATAGACTGAAAGTGTAATAAATATATATACTGCAACCGGCTCACTCGGACATGTCTTCAATATTTTCTGCCTATACAATTCATTAACCTTGGACAACGTTGAGGTGGGGATCCAAAGGGTGAAGACAGGCAGGCGATAAATCGAAAAGCTTACTGATAACTACCGATAACGAAACCTAACGGTAGTGGCAGTCCGTATGCGAGAAAGGAAACAACACACAATTACGGGGATTCCGTTTGTGGCAGAAACCTTTTGTACGTGCGGGTTAAATAGCTGTCGATTAGATAGAGGTAGTCATCTAAAGTGCTTTTCGGCGACTGAAAAGGTTTTTGAACTTAGCCAACAGATTACTGTCCAGTCTGTGCTCATTATCGAAACCAATGGACAATGGAAAGCATGGACTCAGCGCCCTGATCCTCGTGTATTAGTATCGACCCTGGAAAATAGAATATACAGAGAAAGCACGTCAAGATAGCGGGGTACGGAGCGAGTTGTGATTGTAGCCCAGGGATGGATATTACAAATGTGGTAGCTTGACTAAAACAAAGGTAGAAAAAAAGCCAAGATCATCCAAAATGTGTATGTGAGTGCGACTTTCAAAAATATCGTTTAGTATGGTCGCTACGTAGCTCTCCCCTTAAAGGCCGGAAAGCATTACACATGCCTTCGTTATTCCTGAGAGAGGGGGAAGAAAATATACATATAATGTCTTTCTGGATTATCAAAGTTACAGGGTGATACACACGATGTATAATGACATGGGATAGAGAGTGTCAAAGTTCAACGGAGGTTCGGTCGAAAAAATGGCCGCTGCGCTGTTAGTTTTCTGTTGTTTAATCTTCGGTGCGTTTCTTCTATATCGCAGCGGGCTGCCCAACCCTTAAATTGCTTGAGAGAAAAGTGGGGTAGGCTTGTCCAGTGCTGTACTATAGGTAGCTGGGAGTTGTCTCTCCACGCATCATATTCGGATAGTCTGAAAAAGAGAAATACGGTAAAATACCTGCACGATTGGCGGAAATGGACAACTCACCGTGTCAACGTATCCGATCGACTTAATAATTTCATAGCCAACAAATTTATTAACCTTGCCTTCGTCTTTTTTTGTCCGTTTTCTTCTTTTGCTCCTGTTTAAATTTAATATACTCAAGAAAGAAAAGGGTTATCATAAAATAATCCCGGTTCAGGACAACGCCGTTTGGGTTGCGGACCTGGAAACACATAAGATAACCATAAAGGCATGATAGTCAAAACAGTTTTTTTGTTTTTGTGCAAATGTGCGTATGTTATAGAAAAAATGTCATTTCCGAAATTAAAAAATGTTAACATACTCTGAAAAACGTACTGGCTTGCGAAGCTCCCTACCAAGACGATTATGCCCAGAGGTAGAGGGAGCAGGGGTTGAGGTTGCGAGAATTGCAGGGGGTTTCGGGGAAGGAACGCTTTTGCAGGCACCGGGACTTCCCGGCGAGAAACGTTACTTGTCGACGGAAGTGGGGCTGCTGCTTCCTCCATGAATGCTGGCTTCAGCCCGTCGACAGAGGCTACCTCGCGTCTGCCATTGCGATTAGGGGTGAAGGTTTTCGTGTTTCTTGCGAGCACACGATGAAGACCGACGTGTGGGGGTTGCAGTGATCGACGAAGGTCATCAGTACGGAGGAAAACATGTGTGCACGATAAAAGTTTAGCTTGCACATGTACGGCTGATGACTGATCCCTAAAATGCACCGGGCGTAGCTTTCGCATGTGGTGCGCCAGACGAGCTGTATAGCTGCCATAATTGTACGGTGCTGAAGGTGCAGGTGAGACGAGCTCATCTGGTAGACTAAGTGTGCAACCAAGGACAAGTTCCGCTACTGTAGCGTTTAAGTCCCCTTTAACTGCGTTCCGCAGTTGATGATGAAGATGCTCTACCATCCCCTTTGCTTCTAGGTGGTAAGCCGTACTGCGAATGTGCTTGCATCCTAGCGTATTCAAGAGGGCTGCAAAGTGTCCTTCAAAGTGTGATCCACGATCTGTGGTCACCATTGCTGGACAACCGAATTGTGCCACCGAACGTTCCAGGAAGGCGCTGGCTACCGCTTCAGCGGAGTATTCAGGTAGCGGTATGGCTGCAGGCCATCTTGTGAAGCGGTTCACACACGTCAACAGATAAATAGAGCGATTTGAGGGTGGAAAGGGACCAACTATTTCGATGTACACGTGGTGAAAACGTGCGCCTGGCAAAGGAAAAGTGACAGGGGGCTCTTTGTATGACGGTGAACTTTGGAACGCTAGCAACAGAGGCATGAACGGCTCTAATTGCGGAACTCGTGGTTTACCTTAGGCCACACGAAACGTTCAGTGAAAAGTTTAACCTAAGTGTATGCCAGGATGAGACAGATTGTGCAGTGTATCGAACAATGTGAGGCGGAAGGATGCGGGCACTACAGGGCGAGGTGTGCCGTGGGAAGTATCGCAGAGGATCGTTTCCTTCGACGATGTCAGAGGTAAGGATTGGATTGTGAGAGAGCTCTTTTGACGAAGATGCCCGATCCCAGAGTCGGTGTCTTGTGCGGCAGCCATGGCTGCCAAATCGATGCAATTGTCAGCAGTTGTGCTGAGGTTATGGACGTGTGAAAGGGCGTCCACAATAGTGTTGTCGGTACCTGAGAAATGTCGTATATCAGTCGTAAACTGAGAGATATAGTCCAGGTGCCTAACTTTGGGGGAATGCCTGTCGGATGAAGCGTTTTAAGAATAAATTAACGGCTTGTGATCAGTATGAACCGTGACAGTCCTGCCTTCTACCGAATGCCGGAAGTGGCGGATGCCTAAATATATTGCCAGTAACTCTTTACCAAACGTGCTGTAGCGGGATTCCGTGGGTTGTAAGCGTTTGGAGAAGAAAGCTAAAGGTTGCCACCACTTACCAACGAATTGCTGTAATACAGCACCAACAGCCGTTTTAGATCTGTCGCTTACAATTGATAGTGGTGCGTTCCTATCAAGATGAGCAATGGGAGGTAAGTCGGCGACCGCATCCATGAGCTCATTGAACGCAGTGCATGCAGGCTCGGTGAACTGAAATTTGCGTTCACCTCCACGGAGAAGGTCCGTCATTGGCTGCATTATATGCGCACAACGAGGTATGAAGCGTCGGTAGTAGTTGACCAGACCACAAACGACGGTGTTGTTTAAAGGAAGTTGGTTCTGGGTATTCACGCATGGCTTTTACCTTATTCATAAGTGCGGCGATTCGCTTTTCTGAGATCTTGTGACCCATAAATTCTGTTGTGGCCTTACCTAGTTCGCACTTAATGGAATTAACTGTGACGCCGTGTTGGGTCAAACGCCCCAGCAGGGTGCGAAGATGCGTGAGATGTTCTTCCTGTGAAGTGCTAGCAACCAAAATGTCATCTGGATAAGGGTAGACAGAGTAGAAACCGCGAGTCACTTCATGAGTGAAGCGTTGAAAGGTTTGAGCTGCATTGCTCAAGCCAAATGGAATTCGAAGAAGTTCAAAAAAGCCAAAAGTAGTTATTACTGCGGTTTTGGGTGTATCCTCTTTGGCTACCGGAATCTGGCGATAAGCTCGTACTAAGGCTACCTTGCTGAATATGCTTTTTCCGTGTCAGAAAGCAGTTAAATCCTGCATGTGCGAGATTAAATATCTATCAGGGGCGGTTGCTTTGTTGAGCCCCTGGTATTCACCGCATTGGCGCCAGTCACCTGACTTCTTAGGGACCATATGCAGCGGTGAGGCCCATGGACTCTCGGAAGGGTGTATTATCCCGAGTTCGAGCATGTGCTGAAACTCTGCCATGGCGAGTTTTAGTTTGTCAGGAGCCAACCGGCGAGGCCGTGCTGAGACGGCGAGTCCCTTAGTGCGGATGTGATGGGTGACATTGGAGGTCACTGTTGGAATGTCGTTCGATGAGCGAACGGGCTACGGGAACTCAGTGAAGAGATCCACGAATTGCCTAGGGGCTGTGGGTTGAGCTTATATAGGCGTTATTGCCGCAACTGTTGCGTCCGTGCCGGGTATGCTTAACTTAGTGCCGGAATCGATTGGCAAATGGCCTCTCGTATCAACCATAAAGTCAAAATGCCGGAGAAAATCCATCCCGATTATTGCGAAAGGTACAGCAGCAACTGTAAACACCCAGCGGTATGTCCACCGGAGGCCCAAATTAAGTGTTAAAGATCGCTGTCCGTATGTGGTTATAGCCGTGCCACTTGCAGCGCGGAGCTGTGGGCTGCATGGGCTTGGCACTACGTCTTTTGTGGATGGAAACACGCTCACCTGCGCCCCGGTGTCAACTAGGAACGTGTGTCCGGTTTCTAC
>JTDE01005413.1:27499-43856 GCA_014338405.1 Paragonimus skrjabini miyazakii
ACATTTATAAATGTACAGGGGTCAGACTAAGTAAGAGTAAAAGAAACGGTTATAGTAGTTAGTGTAAGAATAAAAATGGTTGGTACTGTTTATTCTTAGAAAAATGAAGAAAGATAGGGCCACCCTTCAACACAGATCAAACAAGGCACAGCAATCTCAAAATAATGCAACAAACCTTAACAAAATCAACAAGGTTCGGTGCAACGCTTGGCTCTATTACCAAAACGTTTGTGGTACCAACGACAGTCAGTTTTTGACCGCGGTTTGTGTAGCCTGGGTGACATATCAGGTCGACAATCTGAGGAATGGTTCGAAGAGATTTTGTTCAAATCAAGTCTCAAAGCTGTGATTTCTGCTCTTAGTGCCTCAGTGTCTCATGGACCACGTTTTTTGGAGACCACATTGTCGGAACTGCGCGTGCCTATTGTAAGACGTGAATTAAGGTGTGATACACTCAAGCAACCTAATAGTGGGTGAAAACGCTCCATTACTTGATCAACGATTTTCGTCGTCTCGGCGAGAGTTTGTGAACGAGCAACCGAAACTATTGCTTGCGTTGCTTCCGGCAGTTTGCTAAGCCAGGGTTCCCCGATGAGGGATTCGTCCATGTGCGAGTTGCCGATGGGTTGCTGCATCTCTGCTAGCAATGTTGAAGGGCGTTTGTCACCTAACTTCAAGTCGTGGAAAAGTTGTTGCATTCGGGTCTTTTCAGAGGGTATCATTCGATTAATAACGCCCTTTTTTAAGGTATCGTACTTATGCTGTGCTGGTTGGTTTACTGTAACATCGCGAAGCTGTATGGTGACTTCGCTCGGAAATCTGGCTAACAACTGACAGAATCTTGTTTGATCAGACAGAATTCCGTAGTTAAAAAATTCTGCTTCTAATTAAGCAAACCAAAAAAGAGGGTCCATTTTCGAAAACGGAGGGACCACTAGCGAATTAGTACCGATGGAGGGGCTGTCAACGTCCTTAGATAACTTTTCAGACGTTGGGTAGTGATTACGCGGTTATGAGCTATCAAGAACTAATAACGAAACCGAGTTGAGAAAATATATAAATGAACGCATACACGAACAGAGGAAGAAGAATGTTTACGCGAACGTCAATAAAAACAACAAATATGCAAAGCACAAACTCACCAAGACGCAAAGAACGATTGTAGCGAAACGTTCGAAAATTACGAGTTCATCAATTGTTGGAACTGGTTCCACAAATTAATACTCAGTCTGTGGTCACTATCGAAAGCCAATCGACAACAGAAGGCAAGGACTCAACGCCTTGATCCTCGTGTATTAGTATTGACTCTGGAAAATAGAGTATACAGAGGAAACACGTCAAGATAGCGGGGTACGGAGCAAGTTGTGGTTGTAGCCCCGGGACGGATATAACAAATGCGGTGGCTTGACTAAAACATAAGTAGACAAAAAGCCAAGATCTTTCAAAATGTATACGTGAGTGCGACTTTCAAAAATATCGTTTATTATAATCGTTACAAATGTCTTATAAATGATAAATAAGATATGACGTAAAATAGCTATACCTTTTGGTAGGCCCGGATTCTTCATAGGCAGAAATGACTTGCATCCCAACACACGATAACAATGCATGTTCAGACAATCCCGGAACATCTGCGGTAAGACTTGGTTGTCCAGAAGTTAAACAAGCACCAGATGATAAACAAGGGAACATGTGGCCAATCAGCAATGTCACAGAATGTGAATGGAAATGCAACACAGGTTAAAGGTGAATGGTCTGTTGATCACTGTTTTTACTCCCTCGTACTACTGCAGCCACAACTTATCCGGTGGACGTGACAATCCGAATTCTATTTCTCCCAACTGTCGTTCAATAATTTCACCGATATCAGAAGCATATCTGTATGTTCTGCGATGTTCCACCGTGTTAATATCCGACACTTAGGCCACCTTTTATCACCTCTGGTGCTCCACGATTCTCTGACCATGGTTATTCAATGTGGCATGATGCGAATGCCATCTACACCCAGGATATGCGCAACATCACCCCGAAATGTATGGTTTATGTTTATCTTGCTTTTTCCAATTTTGTCACAGATCTCTCATTGTGTTGTGAGCAATTATCGCGTTTTATATCTTGTCTGTTAGCAGCACTCCTTGTACTGTTGCAGCCACGACTAGTTAAAACAACCTATCACTGATATATCTTTTGCTAACAACTGTTGGTCAATATCTCCACAAACGTCACAATTCAGCTAACTTTGCTGTTCGTTCTATTATTTATCATAGGGTGCTTGTTTAACTTCTAGACAACCAAGTTTTACTGCAGATGTTCCAGGATTGTCTGAACACGCATTGTTACCGTGTCTTGTGATGCAAGTCATCTCGGTTTATGAAGCATCCGGGCTCACCAAAAGGTATAACCATTTTACGTTATTTCTAATCTATTGTTTAGAAGACATTTTTATTTGCCAAGAGGCACTTTAGATGACTACCTCTATCTAATCGACAGCTATTTAACCCGCACGTACAAAAGGTTTCTGCCACAAACGGAATCCCCGTAATTGTGTGTTGTTTCCTTTCTCGCATACGGACTGCCACTACCGTTAGGTTTCGTTATCGGTAGTTATCAGTAAGCTTTTCGATTTATCGCCTGCCTGTCTTCACCCTTTGGATCCCCACCTCAACGTTGTCCAAGGTTAATGAATTGTATAGGCAGAAAATATTGAAGACATGTCCGAGTGAGCCGGTTGCAGTATATATATTTATTACACTTTCAGTCTATCACCAATGTAAGAACCTGGCCGTTCGCCAAGTATCACTTCATTGCCATACCCGGAAAGGGAAATCCCGCGAAGCAACTTGTCACACTGTCCTCCACTTTACATCATGCATAACAGTTGTATGTAGTACAATACACTTGGGTTCATCGACAAACATTGCTGATTCTTATCTATTCAAAGGATGAAATCGCTAGCTTGGACCCGCTGACCTGGCCCATAAAGAAGGTCTGAGTATGTGGTATGCGTTCCCACTAATAGCTGCTCCACCCGATTGACTTAGGCTATCAACAACGTCTTGGCATGCAGTATGCGTTCACACGAGGGGCTGTTCCAACCTAATCTATATAAGCCAGGAAGAATGTGTGGGTATATACACTGTAGATTCACACTAGTAGATGCCTCAACCTAATTCACTCAAGCTATGAATAACGTCAGAGTTCGCCGTATATGTTCACACTAGTAGCTGCTCCTTCCGAACCACTTTTACCATGAACAATTTGGAGAACGAGCACACGCGTGAAGTGATGGAAAACCTGTATTTGAAGCGTTTGAGGTACATGGTAATCATCATCTGTGATTCTGTTGATTGTCATACTAATTGGAATATTTTTCTGCACCGCGATAGATACTTGGCGTTCTAAACATCATAATGTGACTGGCTGAGAGGTATATCTCCCGGTGATCGGCAGGCAGCTTGATTCCACCTGTTTCCATATATTGTTTCGTATGAATGCCACGTGACCTCAACCTAGTTGGAGACCATGCAGTAAAGTGAATAGGATTTACTTCTGAAGATTCTCAACGATGGAGTGGAACATGATACCCTTTCCTTACGCCGTTCCATACGCACCGTAGATGGAAACAACCATATGATATATCATATGGTTATAGCCTCATTTCCAACCATTTCTAAGAGCAACGTTTCATCGGTCAGTATCTACCTGAAATCGTGCAAACAAGGAGAAATAGTATAAATATCGTATGGACAAGGGGGCTAGAAATGTCGTCATATATGTTTCACTATCAAATGTGTTGGTGTTTTTGCTGAAATGCAATGCCAACACTGTATGGTCGTACATTTCCATTTCGACTGTATCTCTAAAACGCCGCAAAATGAAGCATTCTAAGGCTATAGAATGACGTATTTCATCTCGATGATGGCAACGATTGCATTGATTGGACTTGAAAAATAAAGCTAACGCCGATAACAGGTTATTTACGTGAAAATGGTGGAAACGTTTTTCATCACCAAAGCAGTACTTTTGGGACTTATTCGATGCATTCCAAATTTTCCATTAATGCCGCTCATTTGCAATTGATGTACTATAAGTACTTCGCATGAACTTCCGATTTTAAAAATTAAAAAATAAAAAATATTTCAAAATCGAGGATTCGCGCCAAAAAGACAGTTTTGCCTTTTGAATTACTTTGAAGGTTGAACTCGTGGAGCGGATAGTTCCACAAAAATGCGTTTCTTAATATCCGACGGCAAAGAAGATAATCTATCTTTGAAACGTTTAGTGAGAAGGCGCTCGTGGAAACTGGATTTAATATGTTACTAATGCCACTAATGTGAAACATCTTCAGAAATTGGATACAGAATGTGTCCGTACCACAAATTTGACAACTAGGCACTGCTCAGTAATGGGGGACGATAAAAGGGAACTAAGCTCATTCAAACAAATGGTTATTGGTTGGGTCGGAGAAAAAGGATTGTTTACGCATTGAGAAATGGTAAGAATTATAAGCTACTCAAGAAAGACTATGGGAGAAGAATGTCGTATTCTGACCTTTAGATATGTACATAACTCAGACTGAATCAGATAAGGGAAACGGTTACAGTAGTTTATGTATGATTGAAATTGGTCAACACTGTTTATTCTTAGGGAAAATAGTGAAGCATAGGGCCACCCTTCAACAATAACCATCCAAAGCACAACTATCTCAAAATGACGCAATAGTCCTTGACAAAATCAACACTGCCCGCGTATGAGAAAAATATATATTTGATTTCTGGAAACTTGAATTTACTAACTTAAATTATGTGGGGAATTCTCATGGTGGGTATAGATTCTAGCCCACACAATATGAGTTCATCTTTTGCATTACCTGAAGTTGAAGGACGGTTGAGCATCCCTACTAGTCGACGGTCGGATCCATTTATCTATTTTCTTCTTGGGAAACATACGATATGTCAGCAATTTACCTGTGACCATGTATGTGCGAAAGTTCCCGTGTAACATCTTTACACACAAACCCACTAGCTTGTTGCAGGAGGTTTCAGTCGGCGATGGATACTGCAAATATCGTTGTTATAGTCTTGTCGAAAATATCCGCAGCAAGCTACTTCAACTCATCAGCTGAGGTGTTAAGTGCAAGCAAGCACCTGGAATCGTTCACCTCAGTTATATTGAACAGGCAGCGTTTGAGACGAGCGTCGATCAAGAAAGTGTTCCATCCGTGGCTGTGCTCCAATGCGGATGAGCTAACAACTAGGTGAGTTTTCTCCTTAAGGATGTGGAATCGTGATAGTTGCCATGTTTCGCGAGAACCAGAGAACCTGAAGTTTGTGAACCTAACTCCGTAAACATGTCGTATACCACGGCTGTCGCCCTTGTTAGCCTGTATTTGATGCATCGGCAAAACATCTACCACATAGCCGTATTATCACGTACAACTAGACTGTCATGCATCAAACTTCCGCCGCCTGATTTTACCTTGAATCAAGCATACGTATCGCGCTGAAATCCCTCGCGTATTTATCTGGATAAAATTTCAATCGGTTAAATTGTTGAACTTCTCAGCTCCTGATTAATTATTTAAGGCCTTGCGAATACTGCACTCTTTGCACGAAAAATGAATTAACTGAACGAAACAAACTGACCTTCATGATAAAGTAAATATAAATACGGATCACCGGATTTATACCAAACAAATCATCAGTTGTCAAAATAAACCAGTAAAATATCAACCTAACTATGCAAGCAAATACAACAAGCAGCTCGTGCACATTCTTCCACCGGCAACTAACACCAATTTTAACCCCGGTGCCAAGTTGGAAATGAGGTGGTTACCAATCAGATAAAGCAAATTATTTGAAGCTGAAGATCATTTCTTTCGAATTCTTCAACGTCAAAGCCCAAAAAGTATAAGATTTCCACGGATGTCGCATTCTATCGTTTTATGGCCGTTGAAGTGCCTAACTATAGATAACTTCTAGCGTCAAAATTATTCGATCTTAGCAGCAGGTGCCAAGTCTTCAAACGGGTTTACCATCAACTAATGATTCCGTAACAGAGTTTGAAACATAACTAGACGGATATTCCGGAAAATACAAAAAGTCCCTCCTCACTGCATGAAAAACGTCTGCACAGATGTTTGAAAATGTTCTCTCCATGACGTTAAAACAGGTGGTAATTTGTTTGCCGGATACGATGATGAAATAACTTAACTTTATAACTTGTCTGATAGATGGAGTCACCGAAAATTTAATAACAAGCATGCATAGCATATATATTAAGAAACTTTTGTTAACTTCTCCATTCGGTAGTCCGTGAAATAGACAGTGACATCTAACGTAAGGACGACACAGTATCATGGTCACAACACCCACCTGGACACGGTATACTTTTTTGAGAGATTTAAACAGCTCACTCAACGTTGGTCTACTTGATGTGCATGGTGTATTTACTGTTCATTTTGATCGTGTATAAGCTGATTTTGCATTATTTTTAAATGAAAGTACTTGAATGTCAATTTAATTGAGTCCGCCAGCAAGCAGGATCTCGTAATCTTTTGAGAAAGCGGAATGGTCGGGCGAAACGAAGTACAGGCTTTGCGACTATGATCCAAAATATATCCTGGAATTTGCATTAACTTGAAGGCAAGAAAAAAATACATGTTTATTTAAGACCGATAATCAGATTAGGCGCATTCTGTATACACAATTCCGCGTAGTTCACCATACCCGTACCTTGGGTCTGCACACAGCATTGCAGATGAGGTTTCATATTCACTTTACACAACACCTCAAAAATAGTTGACGAGGAAGTTTTCTCCAACAAACAGCGCTCCGTTTCCTTTTCTGGCCCACTGTAGACACTGCCTAGAGACCTTGAATTTCCTCGCGAGAAACACTCCCAAGTACTTGGCTGTCTCTACCCTACTTAGCTGTCTTTCCTCACCCTCCCTATGATGACACCTGGCCGACCTCCGCCGTTCCATGCCAAGCAGATGGCTATGCTTGTCTGGGTTCAAGGGTAGCTCTCATTCTTCTGACCACCCCTGAGCAGTAATCATATCCTCCTGCACGCGCAAGTTGTCAGGATTTCCTACAAGCTTTACATAATCAAAAAAGGTGTAGCAAGAACACTTCAGGTCTTTAGTGAGATCATTGGTGTACATTAAAAACAATAGTGGCCTAAACATTTATCCCCGCACATACCTTTTCTCTCGTTCTGTCGAATTTCAGGTAGATAATGGTCAACGAAATTCTACTCCCAGAAATGATTGTAAATGACTGTCATATGGTTTTTCCACCTTGGGTGCAAACGGACCAATGAAAAAATTACTACCATTTCCCACTCTGTTAACGAGAGCCTTCAAAATTTAGTTCTGCTCAACCTGCTGCATTGTCGCTAACTTGACTGACGTCGTGTGGCATTCATCTACGGAAACAGACTAACTGAAACTGCCTGCCGATCACTGGAAGATATATTTTTTGGCTAGTCACTAAGTGATGTTTAGAACACCGTTTACCGATCGCAGTGCTCAAGAAAACCTCCACAAATATGTCACTAAACGGAACTGAAGATGATAAATAACATGCATTCCGAACACTACAAATAAGAGTTTCCCATCAGTTTCCGCATGCGTTTCTTACCATTGTTGTCCGTGGCAAAATTTAATCAGACGCAGCAGATATTAATGTCTACCTATACTGCATACCTGAATAACAAAACGGAGCAGCTACAAATGTTAACGGATTCACAATAAAGTGACATTTTCTCCTTTGGAACGATCTTTAAGCACGACGTCTGAGAAAGATGTAACAGCCCTATTCTTTATTTCATCCCCTTTTTTCAAGCTTCGCCATCACGGCTCCGTACGCGGTTACTGTTCTGAGCCCAACCACAGTAGTTTCGGCGTTCTGGATATGTTTCGTCTCGAAAAACTCGCGTAAAACCGCCGATTCCTTGAGAGTTGGTTCGAAAACAATGCCTGCAGTATCAACAATGATGCGAAGTTCTCTTTTTATGGCTCCTTTGGCCTGGACATAGATAACAAAGGTCTTGAAATTATCATGGAAGGTCTCCGCCAGGTGCGCTTCAGTTTACCCTCTTCTGGCTGTCTTTTATTGATTAAACTGGTGTGTCCACTAAGGTTTTTGTGCACAGCTCAAGCATTCCTTCACCAGGTTTGTCTCAGTAAGGCACGCATGTCACTTGGTTGCATAGGGTTGTCTTCAACTATGGCCCAGGCTTTCTAACGTCGTTGCTCCTATGACAGTTTTATCCACTCACCTATTTCGTAACCGACCTTTGTTGCTGGATACCCACGCCTGTGAATAATATACGACATGATAGGGGTTTGACGTAATTACTACTGAACCGTAGATTGAGTTTTCCGGCGTTCGAATCCGAAACTTCATAAGCCTTCCTTGTTATACCAAGACCTGAAACTGTAGAAATCTGACCACACCTCTACCTAGTAATATTATTAACGTGATAAAGTAATGCATTGTCGTTCAGGGTTTCTAACAATGCCTCAACAAACATATCATTAACAACATGCATCCACCTCCAATCCACTTCGGGAGCACTGAAATCTTCTACTATAAGGAGTCGCTGTGACATGCCTGCCCGCTTTCTAAGAACATTGAGGAGCCGCTCATTTCTCTTTTGAGCAGGAAAGGAGCTTCTATAAATTCACTGGAGCAGTAACTTTGGTCTGCCGTCTGCTATGAAAAACTTAACAGTTGAATAGTCCTCTTGTTCAAAGCCGATTCTGGGTGCTGACGATAACGCTTTCATATTATCAACAGAACACTCCCATCCAGTCCATTCTCTTGTCTATCTACCCTTTAGATCAATTATCCGGGACAACAAATACCATCCACGGATAAGTCTTCGCTTAACCAGATCACAGTAACTGCAACGACGTCCTCTCTTATTAGCCTCCTCCTCCATTTATTTCTCAGACCATCAGGATTGGTACAGAGTAACCTGATAGACTTCCAGCAACCACAGCTTACTTCAACCTCCTTGAATCGAGAGGCAGTTTATGGCCCAGGTGCTATACCTCAGCACTCTCCCAGGACTTCCAGGAGGTCTATTTTTCCTTTGTTTCGAGCTGAATGATCCTTAATCTGGGAAGCTTTTACAATAATAGCAAATCTTTCCTCCATCTCCCCATTCTCTAACCGTACCCGTGATGCAAAATCTCAAATGTACTAGAGTGCCCTAATCAATATTTCCCTAGCGTCAGGAAGGCTAACATTCTTCTATCTTGCCCAGTCATCTAGCGTCATCGCAACACCCTGCATACCTGCCCTGCCGCCTTCAAAAACCCATCCCGGTGCTTGGGGTTAGCGAATCCAGCCAACATGGGCATAGGACTGTGTATGTTAGTCTGCCACTTGATCAACTTCATTATTCGTTTAATAGCCACATGTTTCGAGATATTTACTTGCCTTAGGAGATTTCCCTGCTTTCCCTGCTTTTTTCTGGCGTTAATCTATTTCACAATGGACTCTGGTGAGCTCAGATAACGACATTTCTGTCCATATCAAAGGGTGATTCCCCTCTGGTTCTGAGGTCTTAAACGACCTTGACAGGAGATTCTTTCAGCCTCCCCCCGAACAAATATCCTTAATTTGCTCCTCTAGTTCTCCAAGTGCTGTGCTTCCGCTTTCTACTATTTTACCAAGCGATTACCGGCTCTTCCCCATTTTTTCTTCCCACCCCCCTCCTTCTATTTCCCTCGTCTCATTTGATGACTGTCACTTTTCTGAAATCAACCGTGTTATTGACCGAGACATCTAGTTCAGTTTGAGCCCTAGGCACAGTTATATCTTCTAGCTCAGTGACCAGAAACGGACGGGTGGTTATGCTTTTTATCTGCCTTCATTCCTTTGTTTACACTTGTCCTCATCTTAGTTTTTCATCTTGTTTGCAAATTTCACATTGATGTCGACAGCATTCGATATATCAACTCTCAATCCATCTGTTCTACTTTTCAACCCGCCCAGCACAGTTGGTTATGCGCTACTCCTAGAGACCTCGTACTGGTTCACTCCAGTGTGCAAACAGCGGTATAATCATGGATTTAGTCCATATCCGACACAATCTCACAGTAGTTCTTTATGGGCTGCATAATTTATAACGCCACTTTGGAAACTTGCTATACCGCCAGTATTACCACTGCGTACATCCAATACATTGAATACTGTCGACCTCTACCTCATGATAACACTGGTTATTTCCACAATCACTGCCTTCCAGGTTGACCACACGGATATTTTTTCCTACACTCATGCAAAGAATTCCCATCAAGTTTCGGCGCTTGCAGAATTGGCTATAAAAGGTGGCTTATCGAAACGAATAACTCAACTGGAAGAGAAAGACCACGTATGCCGTCCAATTCCTCGCTCACTTGGACAAAATATTGTCCTTTGCTACGTTTTCTGGCAAACAGAAATGGTATTTTTGGTGCTTCGAATATAACAGAGCAGTTGCTCAATTAGCCTTTAATCCACAAAGCTGGCGTTTTCAATTTTTCACAAATATTTTCAACGGAAAAATCAACGGGTCACGTTGATGAGCGACTGTGCAAGAAACCTGGGCTTTGTCTATATGTACAAACCTCGTAGCGCATATCTCACTTGCACCCGAAACGTACTGAAGTTCGCGCACGGCAGTCCACTTAGGTGCACTCTATAATCACTACGCTAGGACCTATGGTTAGGTGCTTGCTTATCGGCAAATTTGAAGGTTGGAAAGTTGTAAATCGTACATGTTTAAGATAAAACATGTACTCTACACTTCCACTCGACCTACCACAGTGTTTTCTCTTTCTGTCCAGCTTCAGCAAAACACCTCTTCGTCATACCTGGCCAGGTCTATATGTACAACTTGAATGACGCTGAAACAATGACTTTCCTTTCCGTGGTCAATAATATCCGGGTTACCATTTAGAAGCACCTTAAATCGCATTAGTCTATCTGCGCGGACAACAAGAAATTCATCGTCCAATGTTGCTAGATCATCAACCTTCAATGGTATCCTGTGAAGTTGCTTCCCTTTGGCTACAACGTTGGAGACAGCAGCAGTTTCAACACTGGTACAACTAAAATCATCTAGCGGAGTGATAAAGCGCACGGTGACAGACGTGATTGCCCAATGCAGAAACGGCACTGCGATAAACGGCATTGTAGCTGCAATCTTAACGCAAAGTCAGCTGGTCAAAATCGCAACCATAGCCATTCATGTTTGCAGGGTCGCCACAACACGCACAGGATAACGAAATTTGTGAGTTTTCTTTTCACTGTGGTTGTCTTGTATTGAAAGATGGAACAGAAGGGATGTTCGTCTTTGGTAAGACCGGCTTCCCCAGTGGACCGGCGCGTGGAAGTTATGATGACTTCGAAAATCCGGCTTCGTGTTCGGTGATTTACATCTTGCAGTTTGGCCAACCTCTGATGCAGTAGTTTGAAGTCCGCTTGAAATGCATTAGTACCAGAGGCAGTGGCTTCTCGATGAAACGTGCTGCTTCTTGACAAATCATATTGAGCGGGTCATCGGCGCTGGATTGGAAAACCTCTTAGAAATTGTGAGACGTTGGTCGAAAAGGGTTCATTGTGCAAACGGAAGCATTTTTGAATATGGACAAAGTGTGAATGTGAAGTGGAAAGCCTCAAATGAACTACGATAAACTCCAATACAAACCAGTCAGTGAAGTCAAGGTCTGTACTCATCAAAAATGAATAATATTCTTGAAACGTCCAGTGGTACTTGGAAAGTTTCCGGTGTGTCTCAAGTGTATTTGATGGTACGAAGCTGTGGGGCTGATATTTAATACGACGACGGAATAATTAAGCTGCCTGCAAGTCACTGGCCTTTGGAGGAAAATCCAACACGTGCGCGCAGCAGTTTCATTCAAAAGTGTTGCCTTTATTTTTGTCAAGTCAAGAGAAGTACGGGGCGGCCTCATGCATCGGTTACGCGAGATTAGCAGGATGAAGTATAAAACAGTGAAAACACCATAATATTTTCCTCCCAGTGCGTTTAAAGCATACGTTGATGCTCGAACAGGAAGAGAGGTAAACGAAATTCAAACAATTTAGCCGAAACGAGCATGCAAATCAATGTGGCTTCTCGTGCATGTGATTAAATAAGGCGAAGAAGAGTTGGTTTCTGTGAGTGAAAGTTGAGTGATGGGGGTGTACTCATCAGGGTTTCAAGGATCACTTGAGGAGTGACGAGTGGAAGCTTTATTGTAAACTGACGGAATGAGTTTTCTGGTGATTGTATGAAATTGCTGTCCACGTGGCCTACCTTCAGAAGGCCAATACTGACAGTATCACAATTTCCGGCCCGATCGATGGGAAAGTACCTGTCCTGCATGATATCACAATACACGTTTCAGAGTTTGGAGGTCGCAGTGATCGTTTTGTCAAATCACGTCGAATAAATGGGTGCGCACGTATGTAAAACAAAGAAAATACTATTGAGCCATACCTGATTCCGCGTGAAGACTGAGCAAATATTCTGCGGTATATACAAAGGTTTAGAGCATACTTTATTCGGTCAACTAGATGAGTTGTCTTTTGGAAACATTCACCGAGTAATCGCAGATTTGATCGATTCATTAAATCTGCTGGAGTGTTTCCGAGATCTTTCTTTTGAGTTGATCTGGTGCTTAACAGGGTACGCGGAAGGCAATCCGTCCATTTATGTTTTAAAGACCAGGCAATTATTGGTACCTTGAGTTGTCGACAGAAACGCTCCACCGGACCATTAGAAGAGGGGTGATATGCAGCCGTTTTGATATGTTCACAACCAAACTTGCAGGTGGAATCTCGGAAGAAGTTACACTGGACATGCGCGTATCATTCCGTAGTAGCCACAGAAGGTGCACCAAAATTAGCTGCCTAATGGAGAAGGACAATCCTGGCAAAAGTCTCACTCGTGGTATCCGCCATGGGAATAGCCGTCGGCCAGTGAGTGAACCGATCGATATAAGTGAACAGGAAGGCCCTTCTATCAGACTGTGGGAGTCGACCAACGATATCTATCCGTCCATGTCACATGTCCATTTGAACAAGTGAAGAACGAGGAGTTGATGTGGGAAAATGGCTAGCTGAGGAAACAGCATGACGACGCACCTTGCCATCCTGGTTCATACTTAGCCAAACGTGACGCTGACAAAAGCGTTTGAGGATGGCGCGTAAACTGGGGTGTGAAAACGAACGTAGAAATTTGAACAAGAATCTGTGATTAGTTAGTGGAACAAATAGTGACGACTGTTTCGTTCGCTGGTATGGTGTTTCAAAGCCGAAACGAGTTGGAATTGACCAATCAGGTACGAAAAGGGATTGTTCAAATTTTTCATGTTACATTAAAATTCATATTTAGGGACAAATCTATAGACTTTATTGAGCACAATAGTTGTGCTGCAATGGGAAAAGTCGGTCCGACCTAAAAATGGTTCATATTCGCACTTTTGTTACGAAATATGTTCTGCCTTTTTTCGATAAAACCATAATGTTGGCTTTCGTAATCGGTTTTGAGTTCTGAAATGTTTCCACCAGAATTTTCATGATGGAATACATGTTTTCATCTTGCAGAAACGCTCGGTGTTGCGTGGCTCTGGAAGGATAATTGAATTTATAATTTCCGAACACGTTGCGCTTGCATTGTGCCGTACACTAAGTATCAAAATTTGTTCAAATGAAAGTTGTACCACCACGTTTTTGTAGGCTGGTTGCAGTCGACCACTGGATACTGATTTACTTCGTCTGGACCTGTCGATAGTGAAAACTTTCCGTCGCGCTTGGCCAATTTCAAGGGGCCGAGGTATCATGACTTAAGTGGTTTCCTGGTGGCATCTTGGCGCATGAACACAAATTCACATATGACCAGTTCCTGAGATTTTTGTTCCCGGCGGCAATGTTGACTGGTTGATGTAAAACGTAGGCCGGACAGGCGTTGTCGCGGATGTGGAATTTAATCCGTACTTGGGTATGAATTGCTCGGGGGTTGAATCAATTCCCATGGGAGGTGCAAGTTTGTATTGCTAACTAATTCACAGTTAGTGCGACCGATGTCGTCTTTAAAAGTAGACCGGAGTTCGAGGAAAATGAGTGGTAGACGTTCGCTCCATTTCGTTGCGCTGGACTAAGCGGTTATCGAGGCTTTTAGTTTCCGGTGGAAAAACTCGACGAAACCATTAGTGCAAGAAGGGTTTCCTGTCGTTTTACTGTGCGAACAACCCAATAACTGCGTGAAGTTGCGATAAAGGGAAGACTGAAATAGGGTGCCACGATCCGTTATGATTATAGATAGCACCCAAAATTAGCGATCCAATGCTCTGGGAAGTTTTTAGTAATGGTCTCCGCTGAAAAATCTCCAGTGGGTGCAGCTAAAAGCCGACGAGTAAAACGGTCGATTGCAGTCAGTATGTACGTACAATCGTTGGAGGGTCGTGGTGGGTCAATGATGTCAGTGTGTAATGAGGGAAACGGACGTCGATCTGGCAGAGTGTTTTGGATGTGGTAACCGTATGCTTGTGCGCTTTGCTTTTTTGGCACTCGATACACTATGTGACCGGAGACGAACATCTTTGTTCACAGAGGGTTAAACAGCGTTTCGCTATCAACTTTAATGTGCCGCATTTTCCGGGGTGAGACACACCATGGAAATGATTAAAAACAGTACGTTGGTAATGAAGTGGGACGAAAGGTTAAGGTGTACCCGTCGAAGTATCACATAGAATGTCACCAGCTTGTGTCGGCAGAGGGATGGTATACAATTTCAGGAACGTACAAATGGGAACGTCCCACATGTCCTCACTGCGCTGCTACGCCTTGGCCAGTTAATACAAATAAAATTAGGGTGACGGTTGGACTGAGTTGATGTCAGGACGTGATAGTGCATCAGTAACTATATCAGCATCCCCACGTAGGTGTCGGATGTCCGTGGTAAATTGGGAGGTGTAGTCGAAATGTCTGATTTCACGCAAGGGGAATCGACCAGGTTTGGAGCAAAAAGCAAATGTCGAGGGCTTGTGATCGGTTTGCATTACAATGTGTCGGCCATCCAGAGGGTGCCGAGAGTAACGGATCGCCACACAAATAGCCAGAAGTTTACGTCCGAAGGTACTTTACTTCGCCTGTGCTGGTTGTAGCTTTTAAAAGAAAATGGCAAAGGGCTGCTGTTCACGATTTACGGACTTTTCTAAGACTGCGCCAACGGCAACATTTGATGCATGCGGGTTAAGAAGGAAACGGGCGTTTGGATCGCAACTAATGAAGCACAGTTTAGTGGCGTGGCATGAGGCTTCCTTTGCCACCGAGAAAGCTACTTTGGATTCAGGTGGGAGGTCAATTGACGTATGTTTGGAGTCAACTTTGCCTGTCAGAAGTATCAAGGTGTCCGCGCAGTAGAGGATAAAATGCCGATAATTGTTAAGTATGCCGAGGAATCGTCAGAGTTGGGTCATCGTAGTAAAGAATCCGAAAAATCGAGAAAGACTCAACTTTATTTGGCAGAGGGTTGATGCCAGTTAGGTAGATGCGATGTCCCGGGAAATTCAATCAGTTAACTCCGAAGGCACAATTGTCGATATTGGTTTTTATATCATATTCCGGGACACGGTCGAAAACTTCACGAACGTGAGAAAAGTGCTTCTCGTTTGAGCGGCTAGCGATCAAAACATCGTCGATGTAGACATAATTGAAAAGGAGTCCAGGTAATACTTCGTCCGTGAATCGCTGAAGTATTTAAGCCGCATTACGAAGCCTGAAGGGCATTCTTGTGAACTCAGAAAGCCCAAACGGTGTTGCAGTGGCTGTTTTCGGAATTTCCTTTTTGACAACTGGGATGTGATAATAGGCGCGTACTAGGTCTAATTTGGAGAAAATAGTAGCGCCAGCTAGTCCTATGGAAAAGTCGTGGTTATGTGGTATAGGGTACCTGTCCGGAATTGGGAGGTTGTTGAGAGTACGGTAATCACCGCAGGGTCGCCAATCGCCCAGAGACTTTTTCGTACCCTGTGTAGTCGTGTCACCCAAGGGCTGTTTGAAGGTCGAATTATGCCCAACCGAAGCATATGTTCAAATTCAGCCCTGGCTGCTTTGAGATCGTCTGGATGTAAATGGCGTGGGTGAGCAAAAATCGGAGGTCTGCTTGTTATAATGCGACGTGTCACATTGTGTTTAACCGTCTTGGTGTGTGAACATGGCCGTGTTAACGACGAAAATTCTTCCATCAGTGCAGCAAAAGACGGTGTTGGTGGAAGAGTGGTCCGGATGCCGATTGGTGCGATCATCGATTAGATACCGTTTACTGTGCATGCAGTGGTGTTGTCAATTAGCTT
>JTDE01005414.1:2597-26585 GCA_014338405.1 Paragonimus skrjabini miyazakii
ACGCAGCGAAGATAAATGAATACGAATTAGGGATCTGGTTTCTACGAATAAATCACCCATACCTTAGCGGATTCTTTGCTCCACATCCTACGAAACAAAAGACGACAAACGTTCCAGGCGTACATCAACAAATTGAACGGGGTGTGTGTGGGTAATACTGTCGGACGAATGTTCTCCTTCAAGTTGAGTGTCGCAAAGTCTAATCATTGACCCTCTACCTTTTTATTATACATAAATGACGTGACCGACATCCCAAACGGCCCATGTCGTCAACATGCAGCTGATGTACGGCTGGTTGGAAGCGTTTCGGACTCGGGCGCCCTCGCTAAAATTCTGCCAATGAGCATTAAAGTGGGACTTCCCGGTGAACCCATACTTGCCTAACGCTCTCCAGTCGACAAGTAGGGATCTGAGGGATCCACACGGACGGTCGATCGAACTAGCAACGAAAAAACAAATGGGCGATGTTGTCACTCAATTCAGTAGTGTGTTTACTGCATCTGCCTGTTTTCCGGCGTGCGTTATATCGACTAAAATCCACGCTCCCTAATCCACACTTAGTTGTGTTCATTCCATTGTACTCGGTGAGAGATCGTCCCCATCTGAATTGTTGTGCCCATCTGTCATATTCAAAAGTTGAGGTTGCCGTCTTTGATGGAGTAGGGAAACTGGGCATACCCATGGCGTACATTATGAAGGGTTCAGTTGGTAGCATTTAAGTACACCTAAACGAACTCTCTTGGCCTGTTTATTGAGTTAACGGAAATGAGACAGTTAGTTCATGAAACCGAAGTCCATGTTTGCTTTTACAGAGATCCAGCTTACAAGTGATATAATTGGCATTGAACTGAATGTCCCCTAGTATTCACTTTACCGAGCTGACTCCGCTCAATGAAGAACGAGGATCTCTATGATTCTACTCGAAACCCACGGTTATCGGTGGATTTCAGTCCCCAGATAAATTTGATGCCCTGTAACTTCGACTAGGATTGTGTGTCCAAGACTCACTCCCAGCGGGGGTTATTTATCGCTCCCCCTAATCCGACACATCTGAAGACGATACTGTTCTCGCAAACCTAGAAAACGTTCCAGTACTATATCGTTTCACTGACCAGTTATTATGGGTGACTTCAGTGTACCCAATATAAGCCGGGAATCCATTACTCACCGAAATTGTGAGAGCGCGTTCTCAAATTCCTTATCGACGTCGGTACGCCGGAGAGCGTGGACACAGTATGTCAACTCCCTGACGCGGCATCGTCCTGACCAGATTCACTCCCTGTTTGACCTAGCAAGCACTAATGGAGGCCACCTGATAGACAGGGTGATCATCAAACCACCACTTGGACACAGTGACCACTCTCTGCTCATCTTTCATCTTATCTGTTACTGGTTGAAACAACCAGCAAAATGTCCACAGGTCAAAATTTTAATCAGATTGATTTCAATGGCCTAAGAAGCTACTTAGGTCTGCTTCTTTTTGATTATTTCTGCGTGGATGAGAACTGTCGTGCGGTTCAAGACGCATTCGAGAAAACGGGCGACTTACTTTTACCACACGAACTGTGATGCTTCTCTTACCGGCCACACCTTCCACGCGGAATACGTCGTCTTCTCGAAGGTTGTTCCCATTCATTCGCGAAGCATAAGCTTACGAAAAACTCGGAGGACCTGAGCGCGTTCTACATTGTTCGAAAAAGGTGCAGGCGGGAAATCGATGAACACGCCAAACCCGTACTAGGAAAAGTCCTCCACAGAGCCCGTGGGAGCAAAATCTTCTTATTCTAGCACATGCGGTAACTAAGAAAGAATAAACGCCCGCATCTTTCTTTGCAACTGTCAACAAATAGACTTTTGTTGATTTCCTATTTGTAGTCGAGCAATTCAGGGAGTACTACTGAACAGTCTACAACGTCGCACCGCCGAATTGGTATCCTATCCTACCGCTTCAGAACTTACGGAAACCACTGGGTCCAGACAAGATCCATCCCGGAATTATCAAACAAGCAGCTGCCAGTCTGGCAGAACCCCTTCTGAACCGACACTGCAGACTGGATTTCTCCCTATCGCATGGAAAGAGGCGACGGTCACGCGTGCGCGCGATTTGGATTTGAAGATGCCTGCTGCTCTTTTGGATTTTTGGTGTTGTAAAAGTATAGTAGCTAACTATAGACTAACCGTATACTACACTATCAGTGTCGTGTATCATATCATTTCGGTACTGTCATATCTTACTTTCTATCCCTTGGCTACAGCGACTTGCCTTTGTTGCAGAATGGTCAAACGACCCACTTCCAGCTTGTGCACCAATTTTGTCGGCGTTAATGGACCATACGCTACAATGCCTCGGCTGTAATACATGGTTTCATATTTCCTGCCTTGGTGTTTCTCCAGTGCTGTGCCACGCACTTAGCGCAGCCAATCTAGACTGCATTCAAGTCAACTGCGATAGCTGCTGTTCCTGTGGCACGCTATTTGCCGGTCAGAAAGGCACTTCTGACACTGCGATTGCCGCAGCTGGCGAGTCAGCGTGTAATAGATCAATACTTCTCAACATCGTCACCAAAGCCAGCGAGCACCACCCTGCTCAGGGTGTTACAACAGCAACTGAACGCAAGCTTAGTGATCAAAAAAGACCGTATGCGTCAGTAGTGCCCGGTGCCCAGGAATCATCACTTCCAATAGGTACTGGCATGCATGCTGCAAAAGTAAACATTCTTCTACCCGGTCAGACTCCGTTGTAATGCAGGACTTACCGGAGTGCCTTGACTTGTCTCTCCAACTTCGCGACGAACATAACCGCGAAATTTGGCGCGCTTTCTATGTTCAAATGCAAATCAAACCTCAATGTCTTATCTCCATTACCCGTCTCGCAAGGAAGCCTGATTCACCGCATGTAAACAAACCGAGGTTGGTACGGGTTTCCCTTAAAAGTTCCTTGGAAACCGTGGAGTTTCTCCTAGCAGCCTTTAAACTGCACCCAGTCGGCGGCGCCTCAGTTTATTCTAATTTACCTTGGACCGAGCGGCAGCGGAGATACCAAGCAACAAGAAATGTGCTAGATGTTGACCGTTTCCGCAACGTAATTATCAGAAATGTGCCTGATATGTGGGGACAACTCCGCGTACGACATTGATCAATGAAATTTTCTTGCGTCTGCTCTAAAGCTAGAAAATGTGCTTCTGCAGAACATAATGCGCATCTCGCGCTCTAGCTTGATCCAAGCTGATTCCATCCCACTGCTGTCGAAACTCACCTTGGCTGCCCCCGAGAAAGCTGCATATATACTACAGCGTTTTCGAAAAAAACGCGCCATCAAATCCCAGTAGGCATAGCCATCCACCCTGGTCGTTCCGAAGGCGAACGCGAGAAGTTGCGAGCTGACTACCTATCGCGAGTTGCTGGGTTAGTCATTCTCTTGGTTGACCTAAAGTCTCAAAAAACGTCCACCAGCCGGCTCAGTCAGAGTCGGCAATAACCCTGCCAATACGCCCAGCGTCCCCCAAAAACCCAGTCCATTACCGACTCCGGCAACCTGCACACATTTAGAGTGACTTCTCCTAAATGTGCTTATACGAACGTTCGAAGTCTGATCAGCAGGCTTAGCAGAATCCGCGCGCTTTGTTTTGTGAATGACTTCTTTATTTTCGGAATCACTGGGTCATGACACCCACCAAACCATCGTGATCCCGAGCTTCATGTAACAAACATGCTGCTCTTTTGAAATTATAGAACAATGGGCAGAGGAGGCAATGTTGCCCTTTATGTCCGCAACCCCATCCTCGATAACCCCTGTCTCACCCGATACTTACTTCCACTCCTGAATCTGTCTGGTGTTCAGTTGGACTATCCAACTCTGACAGATTGTTAACTGGCGTAGTATATCGACCCCCATGCTCCTGCTCTGACCGTGATGAGGCAATCGTGTTCGGACTCAACTGTATCCCCTCCCTAGGATACTCACATACCCTAATAATGGAGGACCTTCACCTGTCACACTCTGACTTCCAATCCTATTCGTATAAAGGCCCCGTCGGTGCAATGCCTGCAACATTTTTAGCCTCAATTGCAGCTGCTGGCCTTGCGGAACATATCACTGATTGTAAAAGATGGCACAATGGACATGCTTTTCCACTCTAGATTACATCTTCACTAATGAGGAACTAATGTTAGACAACCGTACAGCGGATGTTGCGCTCGGCTTAAGCGATCAAACTGTAATAACCTTCGATTTCATTTGTAGTGCTGAGCCTACTTTCAAAGCGAACGTTCCACAAAGGAACATCAAAAGAATTAGGGTAGATGCACTCAACGCCTACCTCGTCAATGCTTCCTGTGATCAGTTTAGCTCATCACTGTCCGCTGGGGAAATGTGTGACCATTTTACTGGTACTATTCGCGGAGCAGTAGATTGCTCAACACAAACCTACTCTACAAACCGCCGGAAGCCGCAACGGCAGTTGTGGCCCCGAACGTTAAAAATCCTTCACGCTAAACGTCCGGCATATGTTCGGAATGCCGGGATCTACATGATCGTAATCTGTATGCGCTACTTCGAAACCGATGAACCAAACTAATCGACTAGATGTCCAACGTCGTCTAATCCAGCGCTTCGTCAGTGATCCTAGAAGCTTGTACGAATTTGTCTCCAAAACCCGTAAAACCAGAGTTGACGCTCTCAAGCTAGACGGTCCGCAAGGGCTCACTTGCTCAGATGATGAAGCTGCTGCAGTTCTGGTTGACTTCTACAGTACTGCGTTTACTAACGGAGTCCCTAACTGCCCCGTGACAAAAAGCGTCAACACTTCTGGAAAAACCTCCACAGTAGATACCACAGCGGATGTTGTGCTAATGAAACTGCGGGGGATGAAATCCACATCCCCAGACCAGACTGTATATCTCTTCTAATCCTTCTCTATGGGCTGCACAGTTGACCGTCCCTCTAAGCATAGTGGTTACACAGTCAATTGCTGCAGAAACGGTGCCCGTAAGCCAAAAACCTACGAATATCACCTCTATCTTCAAGGGTGGACAGTGCTAACAGCCTTGCAACCATCGCCCGACTGCCCTCCGTTCCAGTGTGTTCAAGGTCCTTGAAGCGTTAGTCCACGATTCACTATCTAAGCATCTTTTGGCACAAGATTTCTTCTGCAGCGACCAACACGGCTTCCTACGCGGCCGCTCAAGTATTACAAATTTGCTGTTAACGGTAGACCATTGGACCACTGATGCCAACAGATGGGAGGGGGTCGATGCTATTTACCTCGACTTTGCCAAGGCTTTTGACTGAGTGAATCATTCCGTTTTACTCGACAAGCTTCACCGTTGTGGTGTCAAGGGTAACCTCCGCCGGCTAAAGTCTTATTTATCAAACCGTTACAGCCGTGTGCGAGGGAGTTCCTCCGTGTTTTCTGCAGACTCAGCCCCAGCTGAGTCCGACAGGGCTCCATTCTGGGGTCAATATTCTGCCCTATCCTCATCAATGATCTGCCATCTAAATTATCGTCTCCACTGCTACTGTATATCGATTATATCAGAATATGGTGTAGTGTACGTAACAGCTCTGACGCGAACGCCCTGCAGGCTGATTTTAGTGCGCCGTACAAATGGTCTAAACCAAACTCCGTCGAGTTCAATACCAGCAAGTGCAAAGTTACGCATATCAGGCATACACACAACTCTCCTTGCTCCCTCGGCGGAGTACCGCTCTCAAGTCACAAACAGAAAAAATACCTTGACACTGTTTTGACACAAAACTTCTCGTGTTCGCCCAATATTGAGGCCAGCGCCAAGAAAGCTAATAGCCTACTAGCGCCATTGAAGCATTTGGTTGAAAAATTTGAGCGATCTTGCTACACTAACTTGTACAACATGTTTATTCGTCCTCACCTCGAGAAAGGACCCTTGTTTGGCCTCCTCACTTACAAAAGGACAAACTAATTGTGGAAACCGTTCAGAGGCGCGCGATGAAAGCACTCCGTGGGTTGAGCGCTATACCCTATATTGAACAGCTTCACGAGCTAAACCTCTTCTCTCTAGAATACCGCAGACAGAGAGGTGATTTAATATTGACGTTCATGGCTCTCCGCGTGGATCCCTGCTCACTTGTACAGATACTAGCTCATTCAAAAGGCATTCCTTGGAAGTAAAATGTCAGTACAGCAGACTTGATCTAAGGCACATTGTTTCTTATTGGTTCAGGTCTACGAACCCCGGAACTTCCTGCCAGAACATATCGCGAGTGCCACGACAGTCGCTGTGTTTACACTTCAATGGTTCATTGGGTTGTAAGTGGGAATAGGAAGGCGAAGCTTTTCAGAATTCCGCATCGCGATGCGTAGAACCTCAGGGTCTTCAGCAACGAGCTGATGTAGGGAAAAGAGGTACAGTATCTGAACTGATGCAACAGATGTTGGTCAAGGCGAGCCTTGAAAATTGCTACAGGGCTAGCGGAAACAACATGATTTGGTAAGACGTTCTAGGCTTTGCAAACGCGCAATGAGAAAAAGCTGTCTGCATTCTAGTCTTTAATGTTGGACCTCTAGATTTGAGGCGTGATCCCCTGTTTCACGCTACTCCCCTGTTGAGCATCAGGCAGCAATGATGATCCGAGGACTTCATAATCAAAAAAGTTAATACCAAGTCACCTTCAAGCCGACGGTACTCTAAGAAGTACATGTTCGAAGATTTCAGCCTTTCCTCATAGGGTCTAGTTTTTGAACCTCGTGACTCGACTTTATACCGTCTCCAGGAACAATTTGTCCATTTGGAGATGGGGTGGCCAGATTAAGGTTCCATTCTCCAGGTGCAGTGGAACGAAACTGTTGTAAAGAAGCTGGAAACAACTGAGGTTGAAATGGACGAAGAGACGCTTTAATAACGTCAGTAAATTACTAGCCTTTTTGCAATTGTTTCAGCGTTCGCAGAGCTCGAGAGTGTGCGAAACAGTGGATATTAGGTACTTCTCAATAGGGACCGTTTAAAGTGGATACCAGTCCGGGTAATAAGGGGTTTTAAGACAGCTGCAAAAGTGCATAACCCTGCACTTGCCAACATTATTGTCGACTCGGTTCACTCGAGACCAACCTAGTGGAATGTCCAGATCCTTCTGAAGGATGACATAAACATCGATGGTGTTGACGGCTCGGCAAATTCCGGCGTCGTCTGCAAACAGTAGTAACGTAGAAGTGAACGAGAGTGAAAGATCACTGATGACTGTCAGGGTTCAATTCTTGGCCCGCTGCTATTTTTGGTATTCATCAATGATCTCCCACTCTCAATCACCTCTCCGTTACTACTGTTTGCGGACGACGTCAAAATTTGGCGAGCCGTCATCACAACCGATGATACTATCATCCTACAGAAAGACCTTGACACTCTTTTCAATTGATCTCGGGTGAACCGACTCGAATTTAATGCTAGTAAGTGCAAAGTTATGCACATTCGTGGTTCTATGAAAACCCCTTACTACCTCGACGGAAATCCGCTTCAGACGGTTCTTATTGAGAAGGACCTAGCATGCACTGTTTCGCACACTCTCTCGAGCTCTGCGAACGCTGAAGCGAATGCAAAAAAGGCTAGCAACATCCTGGCGTTATTAAAACGCCTCTTCGGCCAGTTCAACCCTAATTGCTTTCAGCTTCTTTATAACAGTTTCATTCGACCGCATCTGGAGAATGGAACTGTAATCTGGCCACCGCTTCTTCAAAAGGACAAGTTACTCCTGGAGACGGTACAACGACGAGCCACTAAGGCAGTCCGGGGCTTGAAAACTAAACCATATGAGGAAAGGGTGGAATCTTTGAACATGTACTCCTTAGAGTACCGACGGCTTCGAGGTGACTTGGTGTTAACTTTTTTATAATGCAGTCCCCGGAACACCCTTGCCGCCTGATGCTCAACAGGGGGAGTAGCGTGTCACTGAGGGGTCACCCCCTAAAACTAGAGATCCAACATAACAGACTTGAATGCAGACATAGCTTTTTCTCATTGCGCGTTTGCAAGGCTTGGAATGCTCTACCGGACCATGTTGTTTCGTCCAGCTCTGTAGCAATTTTCAAGGCTCGCCTTGACCAACATTTATTGCATTAGTTCAGATACTGCACCTCTTCTCCCTATTTCAACTAGTTGCTGAGGCCCTCGAGATTCTACGCATCGAGATACGGAAACCTCAAAAGCTCCAGCTTCCTACTTCCGTTTACAACCCATTGAACCATTGAAAATAGTGGTGGACCAACAAATAAAACTTAGGGCACTCGACTTAGGCTAGGCATGCAGCTGGAAAAAACACCACTAACGAGTACCCTGTACAGACGGTTAGCAAGATACAACCCACCGGATAAGATTGCCTTGCACCCCATAATGCGAAAGCTTACCGATCAAAACAGCATGATCCACGCGGTCGAATGCTTCAGTAAAGTCGGGATATAAGACGTCTTTCCCGTTGACCTGATCAACTGCTTTCGCCCAGTTATCGGTGGCTATTAGCAGATTTATGATACACGAACGGCCCCTGTGAGCTCCATGTTGGACACTGGAGAACTCACGAGATACGAGGTACTTATAAAGCGAGTCGTACACAAGCGCCTCTAAGAGTTTAGAGACGCTTGGCAATAATGCAGTTGGTCTGTAGTCAACTCGGCAATTTCGCCTACCACCCTTGAAGACGGGTATGATGCTGGCGAGTTTCCAGCTGCTGGGTACTGAGTCCTGGGAGACGGATTGCGTAAGCAGTAAGCCAAATGGATCAGCAAGCTGCTCCGTCGTTTCTCGCAAGGCCTTTGGAGGTATACCGTCAAGGCCAAGAGAGCTGTTTTTAAGGCACCTGAGTTTAGCCAACACTTCCGCGGAGGAAGTATTTAGGGTATTTGTAATCGATTTCAGTGTCAGAACGAATCTGCGAAATTGTCGGTGACTGCGCAGAACCACTGCTGTAAAACTCAGCACGAACATCAGTGGCCTCCGTATGAGAGCTAGTGAGGCCTGATGGGCCTAAGAGTTTCGGAACTCCAGTTTTCGCCATACGAGTTGATGCTACAAATCGGAGAAGGCTGTTTGGTTCAGCAATAAAGCGTTCAGTTAAACGTTGTTGACACTGAAGACGGTCACGTCGAACTAGCGATGTACACTGATTTCTTAGGGCAACGCATATGTTTTGGTCAGCCTCAGACACTAATAGTCGATAGCACGTCCAAGCATATCGCCCCTTCGGAATGAGTTTAAGTGTATTAGAGCGTAGTTGTCTTGGAGGTTTATTCTGTTTGGGGCCTGATCATGGTGTTGATTCAACTACGGCTGCTGAAACGATGATTGAAAGCTTCTCAAAGAGCTCATCTGCAGAGTGAAGGTGAGTGTAGTTTACCTATGACTGCATTTCTGAGTAACCACGTGGGTTTCTCACATCCATTTTCCAGAAGTTTCCGCGATTACTAGTCGTTCAGCTGACCAGATCCGTGCTACAAATGACGTCAAATAAGACGACTGCGTGATCACCTAGCCCGAGTGATGCGGTGATTGTAAGATTGTCTACCATCAACTCTTCGTCAATGAGTAAGTAATTTAGCCACGACGGATTATGGCCAGTACGCTACCGTGTGAAAACAGATACGTGTTCCGTAAAACCCAATGCTCTGACTGTGTGGAAAAATTGTGCAGAGATAGAATTTTCAGTGCCTGTGTACGAGAAAACCGGGAAGTTGATTTCGAGTAATTTGAAATTGCCCATTGAGAGAATGTGGGAAAATCCTAGAGTGGGTAAAACTTCCAATCCAGATAATAAGAGTTCGTCTTTAGAATTATCGGAAGATTGAGGACTATAAATGATCCCTACTAGCCAACGTTCTGATCCACTTAAGTGAATCGAGCACCAGACCGTTTCTTGAATCGCGGCAAGTACTGGATTGTTAAAAATGAAGGCTTGAAGAGAAGTGTGGATAAAGAAGGCCGATCCCCCACCTCTACCTTCAGTTCTATCCGCACGGAAGATAACCATATCCTCTGAAGCGATTCCAGAATCCAGGTAGGAGGTGCTCAGCCAAGATTCCGTTATTGCAACAATCCGGGGCTTCGTGGTAGAATAAAGTTCATGAAGCTCTGGTAATTTACTTAATAAGCTATGAGCATTCACATCAATGCACTTTACAGAGTTAATAGTAAACGAATGACCGTTCTCCTGGTAGTGTAAATGGGGTGGTTCGTTTGAACCGCAACGCTGACGGAGGTGGCCGACTCCACAGGAGTTTTTAGAGGTCACCAAATCATCAGTAGGAACCACCAGGCGACTGGTACGCGTGCGGTGATTGACTTTTAATAAATCGCGTTCTTCTTTGGAACGATCCGGGTGAAACGAAATCCCATCAGGGATAAGTCGGCGTCGATGGTGGAACCGCTCCAGTATTTGCGATGCCATCTCATGCGGCGTGACGGTAAGTTTGAAAATTTGTGATCGGAATTCGCCTGACTCCGGCTTGGGCCGCAGGAAGCGATGAATACGTTGAACTTGGACGTTGGTAAGTTCGAGTGCAGTTGACAGTAATCGCCACTGACCCTTGTTATGTGCTAGGTCGTCGCTGATGGAATCAAGGACACCCCTAGTAATAACAGTGCGAGATCGGTCAGTAGTTTTAAGTTCCTTGTGAGCGAGTTTGCACCTCTGGGGTCCCGCCCATGGTATTTCAGGGTATACCCGGGCCCCAGAGTCATCGAGCAGCCTATGTGTCGCTAGGAAAACGTTTTCAGTCAAATCAGATGACGAAAGCATGGCCCTTGCTAAGCGAAGTTTATCAGCATGTGGCGAGTCCAATTTCCTCGCCAACCTCGTGATGGAGTTTGGGACACTTGGATTTATGTCCATTTTAGTGCGTAGACTCGTCTAGAGCTCTCGGTCATGCTCGTTACAGAGCAGCTTTATGCAACTGGCGGCATACTTCGGAAGTTTCTGAACAATTAAAGAATCCTCCCAAGTTGATGAGCTCAACCTTTTAAAAGCGGCGGTGTTGGTGCCCAGAAAGAAGTTACTCGAAAGTACATCGTTATTAACGTAGCTCTCCAAGACGGCAGGACTTGGCTTCTTGGGTAGTACCGAACGGAGGACCTCAGAATTCGGTCGCGTTTGCGTGAACGCTGTTGGCGGATTTTTGGCAGTAGTGGGCACGAACGTTTTTGGGGCAGCCGAAGTACCCTCTTTGACTTCGTTCCTAAAGCAACTAACGAACAGGGTACTGTGCCTGTGACACTCGCGTTACATACCTTACTGGCTACAGCCCGTGGCTCAGGGGATGTCACATCCGCTGGCAAAATGCTAGTTTCAGAACAAGGAACCTGCCTGGCGGTTCTGCAACAAAGACAACCAAGATGGATGCAGTCCAGCTGTGCTGTTGTCAACATTTTGTAAACCTCATTAGATATACCTAGACACGAGGTATGGAATCATGTGTCGCAGGGTAAGCACTGCAAGACGTGGCCCCTCGCGCGGACAAACTTTACGCAAGATCCACAGTTAGACTTTTCACCACCACTGAGTCGACTAAGCGAATAAGAATAAGTTAATTCGTGAGTCTCAAAGTCCTTAGGGTAAGGACACAGTCAAATATTAACAGAACAACGCGAAGAGAAATTCAAACTTACAGTGTTCAAACTTCGCGGATCAAACTTCGTCTGGACCGCTACACTGACATTTAGTCCGAGCCCCGGCGTACTCTCCTGTTACGTGTGTATGTTCGTCTGTCGAATGACTCACACATGATTGTGTATATTCACCCATTAAAGTAAAAACCATTAGCAGACGTTCTTGGCCAATTAGATGGCAGGGTGAGAATAACAAACCCGCGTTTGGCTTTGCAGTGGATGCTTTTATTGGTAGCGCGCTATGTCGGAATTTTGGATAATATCCCTACCGGGTGAAAGGAATCCAGATCAGGTTTTTCAACGTTTAAATGCCGCTTTATCCAAGCATAATGGACTTTCTTCTCAATGGAAGGTTGAAATACCTCCAGACCTTAAAGTATATTTTGTTCTCTGACGTCTCACGCAGTTTATTGCAGGTTGGAACGTTAGATGTCCTTGTTGGCCTTTCAGATGAACTAGCAAAATTAGACGCTTACGGTGAAAGGTAGGGTTTGATATACTTTGTGATGCTTATCAATCAGCATAACCAAAAAACTTGCGCAGTATATGGCGGATGTTCTGGAAGAGCAAAGGCATAAGTTGGAAGATAACCTTACCATTAATGGATGTAGGCATTTTGTTTACCCAGTTATCTTTTCAGTAAGCCCCGCGACGTTTCTTACTAAATTTCAATGGGACTATGCGAAGTATCCGATCAAACAAACACTGAGTTCTCTGTACGCTATCATATCAGAGGTAGATCGATTAACCACCGTCTAACGATTTTTAGCAACTGTCTAAGATCGATTCTGATCTAAAGACCAAATCAGTTGCATACAATACTGTCAAAGGCTGCTTACAAACATTGGAACGTAAACAAACGTAAAGTTATGCTTACTTCCCATCAAACATACCCATCCTTTTAGCGGCAGCCTTGTGACTCGAGATCTCGCAGATATCGTGAAGAGCGATCAGTTTGTTCTGGGATCAGAATATATGGCTACCTTAGTTGTTGTGGTACCACGGTGAGTGGTCTCTCCCTTCTGTTTGTAACTGAAGCAGAAGTTGTTATAGTGAGTGGCAATCTTGTTATGAAAAGTTAACGGATATGGTCGTTCCGCAATCGTCACAGTATGTGGTTTCTGATAACTTATCATTGTCGCAAGGTTAATATATGAAGATCAAGATAATGGGTTGTGGACTGTAACGTTGTTCAGAAAAATGATTGAGGACTTCAAAACTCGCTGTCGTGAACGAAGGTTGGTTGTCTGATTACTATGTACAATGAGTTTCTGAAAGGTTTATCGTAAGGGAGTTTGAGTACGATGAAAAAAAAATTGAAGAAAGCAAAACTGAATTGTCAAAACTGGAATCCGACAAAAAACGGCAATTTGTGAGTCATGTTGACCGTGACCACCAGACTATTATCTTATATGATCGGTGAACCTTCCCTAAACGGTACGTGGCTCCGATACGTCTACGCGCGACGATGATGGGGTTCAGACGTTAGTAGTCTAACTGATCCATCATACTAGGCTAATTTTTCCAGGTTGTGGTCAGCTCCAAGCCTACTTATTCCGAGCTGACCCCCCATTTATGTCTGCTTTCTTACATGTGCGGTTCCCAACTTGAAACCCCCCTTTCATAGCGTACGCGATCGGGATGACTGGAAGCTTCTTTTGTCCCGATGATGAGCTTGTAAAACGTCCAAACATATACTGTATCCTCTTCGTAGCGGCCACATTCCGAACATTGTCAGCAGCTGATTAATCATTACTTTATGCGTTGAGTCCTACTCGTGGATATCGTAGCTCGGGCTTCCGTTGGACCTGACAATGGTCAACTTTGTAGCGGAGTAATAAATACGTGCAATAGTACAACGTCTGCGACCGATTTGTTTAGAAGCTTCAATTTCATTTTGATCGTCGGACCAACTTCCATAGATTCTCGAGCGGTGGCGATCTTTTACAGATTTTGATAGTTTTCTCCTTTATGAGAATCTGTTACCTTTCTGACCTGAGCGCCAGGGAATAAAGATAAACTGTTATCAAATCGGAACTCTTTTTTAGCCCAAAAAGGTAAAGCACTTGGTGCAACAACTGTTGCTACCGGTTACGTCACCTGTACTCTGTTCAAGCCGATAGATTTGAGTTGGACGGAATGCTTTGTGCTAGTTTACAACGCTTCGTGTAATGTAACAGAGATGTCAATAACTGGGGGGTGTTCATTGATGAGCTTAATAAGAATGAAGAAGGGAACCAATTCTTTTGACAGCTTTTTATTTCGGTATAAAAATCTCAAGTGGGCACACAACTTATGTTGGCTTGCCTTTTGTGGCAAACTGCGCATTGGGTAATCAAATAAAATCTTCGGTGTCGGGATAGTGGAGGTTATTCCGCACAAACGTGTAACTATCTTCTTGTCATAAGAAAAGCATCTATCCCATTAGGAGTTCCTAAAGAATAAGCTCGTTGCACGCACTACTTTTTTGGTTCCCCATTTTCGGGCCATTTATGGTAAATGTCATACAGTGTTTACAGTCATAAACTACATTCTCTGCGTAGCAGTTGTTGATTCGAATGCCAGGTTTTGCGATGAAGCTTTCTATGGATCATTCTGACCAGCTGCTGTTTATCCTTCTAATTAGAGCTTGGGGTAAATTAAGTAGTCACGCGCGACACCAAATTTTATCCCCGACGCCCCTTGGGGTTCGATGTAGCTTTGTGTTAATGACGCCGATCACCATTCCTGGTTGCTAGTTTAAACGCCGACCCGTACCTGGTTTCAGGCAACTCGTTAGTATCTAACCCACATTTAACCATGGCAGTGAACCTATTGTAGTGCAAAATGAAACCAAAAATTGACTTACTTTTACTCCTTACCTAAGAGGCGCTTGACCAACCCAATTTGACAAGCTACGCATCAGATAACCACCTTCGACAAAGGTTGATTGCGAAGTGAATTGTCCTTATATCATGTTGGCCATCGTACAATCGGCGGGATTGTTAACAGGGTGTTGCAGCTTGGTGATTTGGAACATTATTGTAATTTATTAGACCAGTCTGCGTTGCTGAATTGTCTCTTCGTGCGACCAGAAACGTTTTACTCCGTAAATTTAAGTTTTCGGTTTATTGTTGGCATGAAGCCATCGATTTGTCACCGCGGACCTTCGGTAAATATGTTCAACATAGGCACAGTGAACAGTATACTACAACTTTCGGTTGTCGATAGCTTATTTACTCCATACCTGTTTTATGTGGGAACCATTTGAGAAATTTGAACGTCTACCGAATCCGAACCAGCGTCGGTAACCCGTGATCTTACGCAATATTTACTCAACCAGCTGAACTAACAAGCCACACTGGGAGCCCAGACTCACTTACCCTTCCCCCAGTGTCACTTTGAATCTACCAAGTTATCCAGATCATAAACTGTTTCGTGGGAGTATTCATGTAATTAACGTTGAAACCCACCAATCTCACCGTAGATCTTTAAATTACGTTATTAACTAGTAGTTTGAAGTACTTAATGAATTGGCTTTCGATCTGAAGGGACACACGAGAACCTTGATGGGTAAGTCAACGGGAAATTTAACTGTCTGGCAGACGGAATGCTTATCACTTCGGTGTTTGGCCTTGCAGACGTTGTAGTCCCAAATCAATACTGAGGCTGCCCCTTGGGTTTTGGTTTATACCTCCAATGAATAGATGTAAAATCGACAGCGAGTTTGAAACTCAAACTCAACCCTTTTCCTACATAATCAGGAATACGCTTGAAATATCTGTCAGTCTGTGGGTTCTCCTCGGTCGTCTGTGTCCAGAATCAGCTCATTTTTAAGGTATTCGCGTAGAGAGCAGTGGTCGTCTTTGCTTTTGCACTAATTAGGCTTAAATTCTCGATATATTGCTACTTGCTATTGCTCTCTGCAGTTCATAAATGCCGCTAAATTAGAAACGCTTCTACCAGCTACCAGTGATAAGGCTAATCATTAGCTAAAGTTCCTGTGCGCCGAGATCTTGATACGTTTTGCAGTTGACAGTATACCTTTCTAGAACGGATTGCTGTAAGTTTGTTAAAACGGGCATTTCTTCCTTCACTGTAGTGAGGTGGTTCTCAATCACACTGAAACACATTGGGCGGTTAAATGCCTACAAGTAGAGCATTTGCAAACGATTTTTGGAGCTCGGTGTTTAAAATAGTTAAAGTTGTTTCTTCTCACCCTCCTAGATTCACGAGCTTCCAAAGTAATGCTAGCGAAACGAAATACGGCCCAGGCCACATCATTTACCATTGCTTACATTTATCTTCAGCCTAGTATTGTGTATTAGAATTAAGCATTGCAGCGAATGGAAAAGAGCTAAGTACAAGAATGCATGTCTGCCCAAAGTTATCAGGAAAGGCAATGTTGATGGTCTGTCACACCACAAGTGAGTGCGGCACTTTGAGCTCCGCGCAGGAAACTGGTTACATTCTGCAGCATCAAGCCATGTCCTTGAACCCAAATTCTGTCGTGCCTGTATATCAGTTGATTACAGGTGCTGGCTCGATACACACAATCTGGAAGTTATGCTAAACGTTTAGGTAGTTCAATCATCTGTATCATTCCGGTACAGTAAATCTGCTTTCAATGTCTCACAGTTGTCTTTAGTCAACTGTTGTTTGCTACTTTTTGGAAGTTGCATGTGATATTTTTGATTATTTCTTCCATCATCTCTGTCCATCACATAATCAAATATGCATAAGCATACTTGCCCTTCTCCAGTCTGTAACCTTCATATGAATTCTTAATCTATAGCGGTTCATATTGCTGTTTTATTTTTTAGGCCCCTTTGTTTCGGTGGTTGAAAATCAATTTCGGCGAAGCATTCTCAGCCATGGTGCATATCAAAGCGTTGAGGGTGTTTGTGGAATCAGTTTTACGGTGGGTTAACAGAATTGTTTTCTGTATCCTCAACAGCAGCCAAGACAGTAATAAATGGCTGATGATTAACTGCCATAACCGCGAAGAATACAGAAGGCCCTAGCAAAGAGAAACAAAAAATAGGGGACCTAACTACTAAAACAATTGTCTCTTTCCAAACATTCAACACCAAGGTGCCCACACCATCCGAGAAAACAACCGAGCCGTAAGTGAAAGTAAGGCGTCATCAATGAGACAGCTTCCTTGCGGCTTTCCGTGTTCCGCATCACTGGTTGCATGTATCCGTTCACCTGGTATTCCAGTAAACAGACGAGCTAGCTCAGCGCCACCGAGCGCGTCCCCAGGATGCGGATTCGGAAACGGTCTTTCATGTGGGGGCTAACTGTGAAATACGCGAAGTTCTCCCAACGAATAAGCATTCACGGACAATGAGCGGCAGTATTACCAGGGCGTGGCGGATTCACGGTTGATAGCCAGGTCTGCTATAAAACGTCACATAAGCTGTTTGACGGTACTACGATATGGCGTATGGTGGTGGTGCAAATGGGTTTCAGTTGTCTTCAATGGGAGCACATGGGCTTCCGGACAGCATACTGTCCGTATGGCATACGGACATTTCTAGTGTCCACTAACTATGGACATATTCTGAGGAAGGCGTATGAATCATCTCTTTGATCACCGGCTCCAACAGGCAAGGTTTGCCTTTACCTTGAATACCTGGACTCCATTCGAAGGGCATGTGAAATCGTTTGGTCACCTGCTCTCAGCAAAGCAGGGGGTTTTCGCAACAGTCGTATCAGTCTTAGATTCCTTGGCTGGACAAATATACTGGATCAGATCCACCTTCCTTGGAGAATCGTCGAACTACTGCGCTGATTTTGTCGCAACCTCATACAGGGTACATTGGGCATCGTGGATGTATGTGTTTCATCTGAAGGGCACATAAACTGAGCCACTACTGGTCATCGGCCTCTAATCGACTGCAAACCCTGTGTTTCGCTCCGCTCCCTTGTGCATTAAGTTTATTTTTTGAGCAGAGGCTCCGGGTGGGACCACTCAGACCTTCTTTGGCGTAGGCAACCGAGAAGTATTCGACTCCCACAACTGTAAACTTATAAATTTATATTAATTGCGGACTTTGGCTTACGTTTCTGTCGTAACTCTTTGGCTAAGGTGTCGGCGGCCGACTTTGCTCCCATGTCACATTTCACTGCATGAAACCGATTTGCCCCATTTTCTCCCTTTTGTTAAATAACTCTACTTCGTGATCCCTCAATCTGGTTTTCAGACACTCACCAGAGACTTGATTCTTTTGCTGCTTGTGATGAGAGTCATAGCCAGAATGGTAATATGTCGAACACGGGTTTCTTTGTCTGAAGAACACACTCCTACTCGCTTCCCGAATACTATTTAAGCCTGACACCTTCTGTGTTCGAACACCTATGTAAATATGTGGGCAGACCGCTCTTACACGTACTCTGGAGACCGTCGCCGTCGATATCTGAAACAAGGCTTCATAATTCTAGTTCAGTGTTACAGCTTCAATTTCCGTCAGCCGCTTCATCATACGGGTACAATGTGTGCTTGTCTGTTATCACTGGTCAAACCGGTGTCGGAAATGCCTTAAGCACATACGCAGAGAAGGCGCTGCTTGACTGGATTTCCGTCAGCGGCCGCCTTTGCCCTGCAATACTCGAAGGTACGGCTAGAAAATCGAGGCACCGATCACAAACGCCACATGTTTGTTGTTACGGCTTATTCCCCCACACACTAGTCCAGACACAGTCAAGAATGATTCTTATCATCAACTCACCAACTTTCTAAACACCGCATGGCACACGAACATTGTAGTAATGGCGCTGACGAGCATGACTTAGGTGTCCCACAACCTTACGGTATTCGTTGAACGGACACCAGTGAACGTTTGTTGCAGCCATGTGCTGACAAGGGTCAGTTTCCGGCAAGTACTAATTTTCGACGTCCTAGTCGTCGATGCGCCACCTGGCGATCTCCATCGTCGAGTCAGTCTTATACACAAATTGTCTGCATAGCCGTCAGCTGCCGGCGGCATGGCCTTTTCCAAGATTGTAAACCAATCTAAAGCACCTGTGTGAATCTGATCATATATTGTAATGTGTTACGTTCGCTATACGCTTTAATGAAAAGCCACTTCGTCGTCAACCGCAAACTGACGTACTTAACCTAACAGGGACATATGCGCTCTACACTTACCAATAATCTTGCCTCTAATCTCGGACCTCGCCCACAAGATGACATTGAGGCACATCGGGCACACACGGCTTGCAATTGCTTTCTGCGATACTTCTGCTCGTTCATTTACCAACCACTGGGTCTCTGTGCTGCCTCTGGACTCCTTGATGCTCACCGGAATTCTCCACCCAGCAGCGATTACAATTTGGCTCACAAAGTTTCTGGCTTGGAACTCCGGAAGCAACTGAGAGATTCACGAGATGTGATGGACACAATACGATATTGAGATGAAACAAGCCGGTGAGGACTTTTTCATCTCATCCGAGCAACAGATAGTAGTAAGTCAGGTGTGGGCTCGCCAATGGTGAGCTTATTCCTAACTTGCAACGACGTTAAGCTGAACGATTCCAACGGCAGTTCAACTGACCACTGACGCCATTGATTGTGTCTTCGGACTCTGTCTGTGCTCATCGGTCTGTTTCTCCGCCCTTGGAAGCAGATGTCTCACTTGAGATCAGGTTCTTTGAACGTTACAAGGCATCCGGCTTAGATGAACTCCCTTTTGCCCTTTTTGTAGATGGAGATCTAGCCTCACTTAAAGAACTGCTCCGGAAGTTCTAGATCAATGAAGTCGTTCCAAATGACTGGGTTTTGGCTAACTCCATCTTCATTTTCATAAGCGGTTTACGCGCTTCGCATGTAAATCCCAGAGGGATTAACCTGATTCTTACTGCGTTGGAATTGCTCTCAGCCACTGTACTTCATATACTAGGCGAAATATGCGAATAACGTATTCGTGAGGAGCAAGCTGGGTTTCGTCCTGACATTGCATTGATCACATCTTCACACTTTGTCAGATGTGTGAACTCCGCCACTCCTGTAGAAGGCCAACAATCTTTGTCTTCCTGGACATCAGAAGGGCTTTCGATTCGCTTAACAGAGCTGCACTCTAAGACCATCTATCGAGGAAGATGTACATGAAAAATATGTGAACATCCTGAAAGCAGTTTACTGTCAGACCTCGGGCCGAGTTAATGCTTATGGCAGCGTATCACCGGCCTTTAACATCTCAAGGTTTTCCAGCCCCCTTTCCTGATTAACTTTGCAGTAGACGGGATCCTAGACTATGCCCCAACAGACAGCGAACATGATCGGGTAGAACTGCTCCAGGGCATTCGACTTCGAGACAAAAGGTATGCTGACGACATCGTCCTAATCCGTGAAGGTTCATAAGGGGCCTAGAACATCTTAGACAGACTGAGGGTTTCCATCCATCAGTTTGATGTGATCGTTGCACCTACTAAGCGCGAGATGCCGTTGCAAGATTGACGAGACTCTACGTCTGCTCTCGCCCGTGATGATGAGCCGTTGGAGGTGTTTATGAGAAGTTTATGTTTATGTACCTCGGAAACTGTATCAGCGCTGGTGGAATAAATGACTGATGAGATCACAAATCGCGTGGCAAACGCTCGGATAGGGTTTGCTAATTTACACTCTATGTGGCGTCGGCATGATCTTAGTCTTTCTGTGACAAGCCCGAGTGTACAATGCCACTGTAAGAGCTCTCCGACTGTACGGTCACGAGACCTGGTCCATTCGCATGGAAGATGTCCATGGGGTAACCATTCTGTATCCTCGGTGTATCTGAAGCGTCAGCGGCGTGTCTTCGAAACGGATAGACTCTGTCGCACCCTGAGCATGCTGACCTCGTTTCACAAGCTAGGTTGGCTTGACGTTATCTTGCGAATGCCAACTCACCGCCTGCCACATCGTGCCTTGTTTGCGAGTGGCGGGTTCGGTTGGAGGCGGCAACATGGCGGCTGGCGTACGACTTTGGTTCGGGGTATGAAAGCACTTACACTGAAGCTTGCCCTTTTAGGGCGCTCCCGGTTTTCTAGCTGGAGTCTGAAGGAGAACCGACACTTTGGTTGAAGGAACTGTATGTTGTAACGAAGAATAGAAGTCAGTGGCACTCGTGTTGCGAATCTCTGTGCGCATCGGCTTGCTTTTTCACTTTCTCAACATCTTTCTTCTTTGCTTTACATAATACAGCTTCTTCTTATGTTGTGACACGGTTGGCATTCTTTTGCCTGTTATATATAGTCATACTTACTTCACATACAGCTCGACTAAATAACGGCAACATTCGCATTATTGGTCCTGATGTTTCCAGTGGGATTCTTGTTTATATCACTTGCCTTCAACCAACATCTCAATTGTCTTTTTTAGTTCTTTTCAGTTACCTGTGAACACCGTGGTCCTTACTTCTCCACATCATTCCTGTTTTTATATAGTAATAGGGTCAACACATCTGATGACTTATCGGGTTCAGAGTTTGTTTCAGTACGCTGTTGATTTTGTTACGGCTAGACAGCGTGAATTGTGTTATTTCTTTTCACGTTGACTGCATCCGTTTTCCGATTAGCTTGTCACAGTGGTCGAAGCCAAAGGACGCTTGCGCACGTGCTTCACCATGGATGGTTTATGTTGCATTGCTTGTGGCTTCACTAACGTACCCCTCTTCAATGTAAACCGGAAGGAGTAATACCGAGAGGCGTGTGAGTGGAGACTAGTGCTAGCCAGTGCTGGGAAGCCAGATGGTAAACTAGTGTGAGATCGAAACCCGTATATCGCAAAAACAAAAATAGGGAAACTACAGTGACAAATTCTAGGTTAGAAAAACAAACAGATATTTAAAAATATATAGGGTTGGATATAAGTGCACTTTATACAGAATTCGGCGGACAAATAAATTTAAATTTTGACTAAAAACCGGACAACCTTCAGGGTAGAGTGCATCAACAGAGCTAAGGAAAATGGAAGGTACCAAATCATAATGATCCTAGTTTGTGAAAGGGGGTTAGATCGGTTTATCCAAACAAATGAGGCCTTTGGTTGGTACCGGTGATAAACGCACACTCCAATCAACTTATTTGCGTTTGATACACATGCCTTCCCTTCCTTTGCAAACCGTTGTAATACTTTGATTACTTAGTACTCCGGTATGACCGGCGCGCTTGCAGCTGCATTCGTCGCATCACTACTCCAGCACGCCATCATGACCTGTAGCGATTATAGTTTCATCGTACGCTCGAATGTACACCTGCGGAGCTGCCCCTGGTTCAACATTTGGACGCCTGTCTGGATGGTACTCTTCTAGGCACCCTGGTCCAAACCTGTGTGCTCCCATGACATAGGATCTGTACTACAACAAGAAAGACTTATTTGAATGACATCCTGGTATAGCAGCTTCTAGTGGTCAAGGTTTCGCTCACCTGCTTTGTACTTTCGTACAACCACTGCTTTGCGATTCATTCTCCAGTCATGCGATGAACGTGTCCTAGTTTGCAAAGCTGTTTGAACATCAGCATGAGTTTAGTTCCGTTCGTATCTGTTCGGCGAAGTACCATGTGTTAAAAATTGCAGATGACAACGGGTTGATTATCGTACTTTTCGTTGATATAGTATCCATGTTTCACTGCTGTTTAAAAGCGCGGAAAACATCACGGCTCTGAAAACAAATAATTTTGTTCTCTCCCAGCCGCGGCTGTTCCAGACACGTCTGTTAAAGCGTCCGAAAGCAGCGCCAATTTTGGTTATGTTGGCTCGTAACGTGCGATCCACGGATAGATCAGTCGACAGATCAATAATCACCATTATTATCGTTATTTATTATTATTATCACAGACAACAACACAACAGCGGCTCATAGTGATGCCTAACTACCACACAACCGAGAAGGAGAAAAAGCAACGCCCTGTATAGGAAGAGAGAAGAAAAGAAAGGAGGATGGGAAAAGATCTCTACTAAAAATAACTACATCTATATTCAAACATTCAGCATCAAGCTGCCTACACCTTGCAAACAAACAACCGAGCTGTAAGTGAAAGTAAAGCGTCATCAGCAAGACAAATTCCTTACGGCTATCACTGCCCCGCGTCATTAAATATACTCACTTCATAAACAATTCGGACAAACAACGACAACATTCACGCCACTGAGCCCGATTAGCCGCCATCTCACCTAACGTCTCAATCCACCGACTCTGTGAGTCGCGAGGGCCCGAGCCCTGGAGACGAACCTGGTCTACAGTGACCAATCCCTTCGTGAACGACTTAATTCCTCTACGCCAGGTCATAATCTGTCCACCTCGCATCTTACGCCAGTTAGCCGCAGCGTCGGCAAAGAGTGCTCGGTGTAGCAGGCGACTATCTAGCATCCTTAGTACATGACCTAGCCACCTAAGTCTGTGAAAAAGTAAGGACTGCACGAAATAACTCGTTTGACAATCACTACCAAATACCCGCTTCCTGACCTCGTTGATGCCACCCAACGCGAGCGATCGAACGCAGACATCGGTGGTCAAATACTTGAAGATGGTTCACGTGTTTTATCCTGGGAAGCCAAGTTTCGCTGCCGTAAAGTAATACAGCCCTTACTGTTGTCTGATATACACGACCCTTAAGCTTCAGAGTAATACCTCTCTGTCGCCAGAGGTGTCCCAGATTAACCAACACGAAAGTTACCGAACAGCAACACCCTGTTATCACCATAATCAACATCACTCAGCCTTCCACCAAGTAGGAGGTCCACGCCAGCATCTTGTGAGTGTTATAGACAATCCTCCATTATATCGTCCATCACAAAACTAAACAAAAATGGTGAAAGGAGACAGCCTTGACGTACGCCACTCCTGGTTCTCAAACTTTCGGACAATTCACCGTAAACTCTAGTCTGAGCTGAACTATGGGAATAAAGCGCCGAAAGTAAGTTCACACTTCTGCATTTAAGAGACTCTAAAACTAGATTGATCCACCGAATCGAACGTACCTTTATGGACGAGAAATACGGCCATTGTTGATCGGCGGTGCACATGACGCTGCTCTGGAATTTGACGAAGAGGAAGAATTTGACCAATACATCCCCGTCCAGAGCGAAACCGTGCCTTTTGTTCCCTAATATCTGCTTCCCGAGCTGCAGTGAGTCGACGAAGTATACTGGTGGCCAGAACCCTAGCAATGATTGGAGTCAGACTAATTCCCCTATGATTTCCGCATAGAAGGATGATCTCAGTCGTCCACACAGGTTAAACCAACTGAATCAAAGCCAATACTAACGCCTCATCATCTTTGAAACGTGCCGGCATTAGATCATCTGGACCAGCAGCTTTATTACGTTTAACAGTCGGAGTGCAATTGCGAACCTCAATCTCACTGGGTGGTTCTAAATCTACCGACCAGGTCGTTACATCA